>JAYMFT010422766.1:0-17554 GCA_038088735.1 Panulirus argus
TTGAGTGTCTCGGTATTTTCAATGGCGTGTTGATAATGTCCAGGTGTTGATTTATTTTTTCAGAGTATTAGGCCATGAAGATTTATATCTATGAGAACAAACACACACACACACACACACACACACACACACAGAAAAAAAAAAAAGGTGGGGGTCTTCAATTATAAAGAGACAGACTGGGGAAATGTTGGATCTCGTGGTCGCAGGGAATCATGGAGACACAAGTTCCTAATAAAGTCTTTATAACTTCCTATACCAACGCGTCAGCGAGCACACTTCGTAATTACAGGACCTAATCTTCACAAATGCTAGCATTGATATTAAGAATATCATATATGGTACACGACTTGGAAAAAGTGATCCTGTAATGCTTAAGTTTGATTATGAGGTAAATGGGGAAATTAAATGAGAAAAGATGAAACAAGAATGAAAGTGATATGACCATGGAAGTTATGCAGAACTTAACATTCTAAAATGTAGCATAAACTAAAAAATGGAATTCAGTGGCCAGTAACCTGGGTCTTGCGGTGAAAAACTGCAAAATTTACAGTGAAGGAATAGGAACGTGGGTATCGCTTGCCTAAAACATAGAGGAAAGATTAAGAAAGACTGTTCAATAAAAGATGTCCAACAGCAAAGAAGCTTCAAGATTTATGTGACACTCCAGCTGACCAGCATTTGTAAAGTATCAAAGAGCAAGAAACGAGTATAGCAGGGTAAGAAAGGAGGAACAAAGAAACTTTGAAAGAATATTGTGGAAAAATCAGGAGAAAATCCAAAACTATTCCATAAATTCATCAGGAGTCAGTTTTCAGTTAAAGAGCAACTAATCGGGCATACGAATTTTGAGGGAAGAGTTGTAGAGGAGGATGTATGGATATGTATTTTCACAATGGAAGCCACCATCACCAATGAAATGGTATGAGGAGATTTTGGAAAGCATCGAGATATCTAGAAAAGACAGCCACAGGATACTGAAAAGTCTTGAAACATACAAGGCTCATGGTCCTGACGAAAGTTTACCATAGATGCTGAAGATGTGAGCAGATACACTTAGAAAAACTCCTTGAAACATTTTTCAGGATGTCACTGGAGAAAGGCAGTGTCGTGGTAATGGAAAAGGGCAAATGTCATACCTATCTGTACGAAAAGGGACAGGAAAGAGGTACATAACGACACTCAAGTCTCCCTGATGAGTGTGGTCTGTAAGATTCCGAAAAAGAAAGTGGATGACGCAGTACTGAAGAGAAATTACCCAGGTGAGGGAAAACACCGTTTCAGGGACACCATTTCATGTGCAGCAAACTCTTTGATTTCTGGACTACCAGAAAGCATTTGACACTGTGTCGCGGGGTGCACTGATTAAGAAGCTGGAGACTCTTTCAATGGACAGAAGATTATCTTCGTGAAAAGGGAACAAGTGACGCATGTCAGAGGAGCGTTTTCAAAATGGGTTGAGGTCACCAGTGGAGTGCCCCAGGGTTCTGTTCTGGAACCATTACTCTTATTCGACAAGAAGGTATGGATTCCTACCTGAATATGGTTACAGATGATGCAAAGGTCATGAGGGTATTGAAAACCGTGGAGGATTCAGTCATCTTACAAGGAGACCTCGACAGACTCTTAAATTGGTCTGATGCATGGATGATGCAGTACAACCCGAGCAAATGTAAAGTAATGAGGACTAGACACACAAAGATCTCGATACGATTATCATCTAGCAGAATATAAGACGCAGGAACCTGTGTGAGAAGGACTTGAGGGTCAACGTCATCACCTTACTTGTCGTCAGAGTCAAACCTTAGCAAAAATTAGAATTACATTAAATTCTATGGATAATGATACATATGGCCAGAACTATAATATGTTTCTCCAGTTTGATCACCGCGCCTAAAGAAGATCCAGAGGAGGGCAACAAAGATGGTACTGAAATTAAGAAAGCGGAGGTACAGGGAATGGCTAGAGACTTTAAATTCGCCAACGTTGGAATGAGGATGACCTGATCACAATCTTTAGGTTTGTAAAACAAAATGATTGCCGTAGACACAGGGATAGAACAACCAGAGAGCAAATAATAAAGCAAGAAGTTGCTTAAGTAAAAATGCGAGAAAGTACTTTAATAGTATAAGAGTGAAAGAGTGGAAAAGAATAACTGAAGACGTGGTTAATGAAGACAATTTTAAAGTATAAGAAAATGTGTTATAGTCGAAAATGTTCAAGAGATGGGGCCCCACGAGTGCAGAACTCCCTCCCCGTACAGACCACGGGTCATTACACACGATCGCTCATATTCAAGTAAATGTGAGAGATAGAGTACTGTGTTTCTGTTGTATCTTTTATTTCTTTCTTTTGATAATTACACCAGTAATTAATATTCAACACTCCAGAGAATTTCCTTGTCCCTCTCTCATCTTCCCCAACACCCCAAAAAATCTCCTCGTTTCTCTCCTCTTCTACACCACCCCCGAGACTCTCCTCGTCCTTCTTCCCTTCCCAGCATCTCAGAATATCCTTGTCTCTCTCCCATTCCCCAGCGCCCCAGAGACCTCCTCCCAACACCTCCATCGCCTCCTCTCTCCATCATGCCAGACGTCCATCCCAACTCCATCCCCTGCCATCCCTTGGCTTGCCACACAATCCTCGGTGCCTTGATCCACTCCACTGTTCATGTTCCCACTCCCTGCATT
Organism: Panulirus argus; assembly: GCA_038088735.1. Lineage (NCBI taxonomy): Eukaryota > Metazoa > Arthropoda > Malacostraca > Decapoda > Palinuridae > Panulirus > Panulirus argus. Next base: position 2,688 of record JAYMFT010422766.1, read on the forward strand.
TCTGTAGCTTTTACCAATATTTGATAAAAAAAATATACATCTTTTGGCCCTAATATCTCTCCGTTTGATCAGTTAAAAATATAAGATAAAATGACATAGAAAACACAGGGAATAAGGCATTTAGAGGATATTCTCGTTATGTAGTTACAAGGTTAAAGGGTTACTCTTGTTAGAATAACATACACTTTTTCCTCCTCTTCTAAGAAAAGAAAACGTAAGACTACAAATATATTTATCTGGCTGGCGAGGAAATAAAAATTGGTAACCATCATTTCCTGAAAAGTTTTACAGTTTAGTGGTTCAAGTACGAGCCAAAGTCTGGAGGACATCTTTGGGTATTTTTCTCTTTCAAAGCCAAGTAGTTTATATAGTATTTTTCCTGATTGATAAAATATAGGTTATCTTTTCATTTTTAAGCAACACTCAAAGAATTTAATCACGAATGAATGAAAGGAAAGAAAATCTCGTTTGAGTTCAGCTTACAAAATGTAAGAGTATTCTAAAGATTCTTTGAGTTCCTAATCTTATGGAAAAACTTTCTTGTGTCTCTAAGTAAGTAAGAAAGACAATTGTTCCTGGCGAGAGAATACTTTCATCTCCCATCTTTGGTGGTGTGGGACAACGAATCTGCTTATAAAGAAACTGGTGTTTGGTATGGGAATCTGAAAGAAATGAACAGTATAAAGACTCATACTGTTTACTCAGCCCTTTTCAGAGGTTTGTAAACACTTTCTCAAGGGACTTTTAGTACTGTTTGATATATTGTAAAGTTTGTATGTGTAGAGAGGGTGTGTATTGTTGGCCTGGTAGTCGTGATCACTGACTGTCTAGACCGATAACCTTGCTTCTTTTGGGGAGGTGAATTTTGTATATTGCCCACCTCTGGGCAGTGGTATAAACCAGCAAGGTTGCTTGTTACATTTCTTAAAACATTCGGTTTGGATATATTGAACTTTCTCTGCTGAGGCACAGTGCTGGAACAGTTTTCTTTGAGAGGGTAAATATCTTTAGCTATTGAAAGCATAAAGTATTCCCTTCATGAAAGATAAGTAATTTTCTTCTTGAAGGAACAAATAGATATTGGTTTTAAAACTGCAAACTTTAAAACTGTACATATTTGTTTCTAAAATGTTCACTTGTAAACCTTACTGGTCTGAGGTTGGAGAATTTTGACCACCATGGGACTATCAGTCCTACAGGTCAAGGACTGACCACCAAGGGACTATCAGTCCTACAGGTCAAGGACTGACCGCTACGGGACTATCAGCCCTACAGGTCTAGACTGACCACCAATGGTACTATCAGCCCTACAGGTCTAGGACTGACCACCAAGGGACTATCAGCCCTACAGGTCTAGGACTGTCCACCATGGGACTATCAGCCCTACAGGTCTAGGACTGTCCACCATGGGACTATCAGCCCTACAGGTCTAGGACTGTCCACCAAGGGACTATCAGCCCTACAGGTCTAGAACTGACAGCTATAGGACTATCAGCCCTGTAGGTCTAGACTGACCACCAATGGGACTATCAGCCCTGCAGGTCTTACTGGCATCTCCCCATTGACTTCCGGACGTTGGTGGTAAAAAGTTTTCAGTCGGGGAACTTGTGAATCCATCCGGCCCTTCCAGCGGTGCCAGTTACTCTGGTAATATATCAATATTCTGAAAGGCCAGAGGGAAGGTCAGGAGAGACAGGTGGAAAAATAAAACAACTGAGAGGGTGCGGGAGTAGAGCAGAGGTGATGGCTCAAAGGAAAATGAAATAAAGGAAATTTGGGACAATTACGAGAAATTGGAAGGGGAGAGAGAGAGGGAGAGAGAGGCCCAGAGAAATGGTGGTCGGGTTAAGGTAGGGTTGAAGCGATGCAAGAATGGGTCAAAGGGAAAGGGAAAGGGGTCAGAGGGAAGGGTCAAGAGTGCTGTCACCAGAGGGAGGTTATTGAGGAAGCTGCCGATGGGTGTGGCAAGTGACGTAAAGTCAAAGAAAAAATACAGAACTTACAATCGATAAAACAAACAGAAATATTAAGCTGAGAACGACTTTCTACGGAAAAAGAAGCGATAAAAGACAAAATAACTGAAATACATCAAGAAACAAACACGAGGGAGATAATGAAATGCACTATTGACTGTAGTTATAAAAAAAAGAAAGACATTATAGGAATACGAAGGATTTTAACGAAAAGGAAAAGAGAAGCAGATTAAACAATGAAGAATAAGAAGGAGAAAATATGACAGTAACAGTGAAGAGATCACAGATGGACAAGAAGAAGAAACGGAGAACATCGGCCTGGATTGATGTGCCAGGGTTTCCAGCGGTAGTACAGGCCCACTGGCCGAGCAAGCCTTCCTAAGGGAAACACCAGCAGCAGCAGTAGCATCGTCTGTGGAGGGTCATTGAGCAGCGAGGGGTCAAAGGTTGTGGAGGGTCAAGGGTCAGGGTAGGCCACGGGTTGTGGGGAGGCAGAGTTGATGTAGAATCATGTATACTGCATATATCGACCCTGCCAGTGAGGTCATGTATGGTGAGTTTCCTGCCATCGCAAGGTAGAGAGAGAGAGAGAGAGAGAGAGAGAGAGAGAGAGAGATTTTCTACTGACAAAGCCTGAGAGATAAAATCATGGATGATCATATACAAAGAATGAGAAAGATAACTGAGAAAGCACTTGTGTTAAAGCAGGAAGAAGGAATTTTTTCCATTCTGATGTAGAAAGTTTCGGGAGATCAGTCTGGGGAAGTGGTAAATGGTGACCCTGTGAAGTAACTTCGGCCCGGGTCGTGAGTGGAGGGAACTTTGGGAAGACAGGCGAGAAGAGAAAAGCTTGGCTAGAGGAATGGGACGGAGAGGAATGGCAGTGTCCTCAAGTCCTGGTTACCAAGGGAGAAGTTCGAGAGAGAAACAATGTTACAGGAAGGAGACAGACAGTAATGGCGATCGTCACGTGTTTTATAGACAGGCAGGAACTCCTAGAGAAAAACTTAGAGAAACGAGAAGGAGAAAAGTCACTTTTCTGGTGTTTTAGGGAAACAAGATTAGTGGGGGCCAACATACTTAGAATAATGTTAGAGACGAAAAGTTCCTCGTACTTTTTTAACCTTTCGGGGATCCTTGGAACTAAGGAAGGTAATGTCCAACAGAGCATTAAACTTTCTTGCGTCTCCCCAGGTACTCGAGAAAGACATTTGTGCTGGAGAAAGTTTTTTTTTTTTTTCCATCTTAAGTGATATGGGACAGAAAATTTGATTTTACTGTAGTGTATGATGTTTATCATTGTACCAAGGCCCTCATCCCCGTCCCCTCTTCCCTTCCACACCATGATTCAGTTAAGCACTCATGGTTCCATCTGCTGCCATGTCCATTCCCAGGTACACACAGCACACTCCATTTCTTCAGTTTTCCCCATTAAAACTTTTACTCAAATCATCCTATATCATCCCCTCCCCCTCCTGGATCTCATTACCTTGATCTTATTTACATTTACTCTCATTGCACACTTTCTCCTTAACTCTGTCACCAGCTCGAAGAGATTCTGCGTTCGCCAGAGCAGTGTCATCTACAAACAGCAACTGATTCACCTCCCGTCCACCTCGAGTCCCCAGTATACTGGAGACCCAACCATCACTCCAAGACTCTTGCATTTAACCCTCCTCATCACCTGTTCCTGTAACAGATTAAACAACCATTGTCACATCACACGAACCCTTGACTAATACCCACGTTAAACGGGAACCACTCACCCTCCTCCCTTACTGCTAACGTAATTCTCCCGGTAAAAGCAGCTCATTGCATTTAACAATGTTCTCTTTGCCATAGATATTTATAACAACCCTATCGTACTCTTTCTCTGGTTACATAAATGCCACTCACAACTGAATCGTTTTTTCCCAAGCATTTCTCACACACATTATTCAGAGCGAGCACATGGTCCACATACATTTAAATTCTCCTAAAGCCATATTGCGCCTGCCCAGTCACAAATGTTCTGTTCACGCCACTCTCCTCTCAGTCACCATTTTCCCCACACCCTACCAGTAATACTTAGCAAATTTGTCCCTCTGTAATTTGAACACTAATTTTTGCTCCACTTCCCTATATACAAGAACACTATACATGCATTCTGCCCGTCCTCAGGTACCTCACTTTGCTCATACAAACGCAGAAGACCTTGACTAAAATACAAACAGCATTACCCTTGCCGCTTTGACACAATTCGTCTTACATAAGGGTTTATTTACCTCCTCTCTTTTCATTACACCTCTCACCATGACAATTTCACTCAGCATGCTACCTCGCCCCAGAAACCCGTATCATCTAACATGCCAGAAGTCCGACAAAATACATTGTCCTTTAACTTCTTCCCCATCCAACCCCTTCACCGTAGACCCTATTTGTTCTCTTGTTCTCCTCACGCTGTTCATTTTCCACAGCACGTGGTTCTCTCGGATTACTCGATGCTATCTCTTCACATTCTTATCTTTTTCCTTCTTTTCAGTTCCCATACATTTTTCTCGAACTGACGATTTCTCTTGTACTCTTCGCAATCACTTGTCCTACTTCCCAGCAGATACTGTCCAAACATACCCTTTTCCTGATTCACTACAGTGTCAAGGTAAGAGGAAGTGAGGGTAAGTGGATGTGAAAGTAAGAGAAACTGAAGGTATGAAGAAGTGATAGTAAGAGGATGTGTAGGTTAGAGGAAGTGTAAGTTAAGAGGAAGTGAGCAAGGGATTATGATGGGAGAGGAAGGCCCAAAGGGAGGTTAGATGAGGCAAGAGGAGATTACATGATGCCAAGGGAGATTAGAAAAAGCAAAGGGAAGTTAGAAAAGGTATGGGGACGCCAGAATAGGTAAAGGGAGATCAGAAGAGGTAAAGGGAGGTTACAAGAGGTAAAGGGATACTAGAAGAAGCAAGGGGATGTTAGAAGAGGTGAAGAACGATTAGAAAAGTTTGGGAGGTTAGAAAAGGTAAGGTGAGGCATCAAAGGATGAGGCAAAGGCAAGGGAGGGTTGGAAAAGAAAAGATGAGGTTAGAAAAGGTTAGAGAGGATTAGAAAAGATGAGATGAGGTTAGAAAAAATAAGAGGAGAACAGAAAAGATAAGGGGAGGTTAGAAAAGGTAAGGGGAGATTAAAGAAGACGAGAGGAGGTATGAGAGGTAAAGGGAGGGAGGTAAGGGAAGGAGAAATAATTTGAGAAGAAGATGAGGAAACAGAAGTGGTCATGGGGAGTTAAGGGAGGCGAGGAGAGGAGGAAGAGGAGGAGGATAAGGAAAAAGAAGAGGAGGATGGAAGAGGATGAAAGGATACGTAAACAAAAGTGAGGTAAGGGAAGGGAAGAGAAGACATCGGAAGGTAAGTGAAGGTAAGTGTACCTATGGAAAGATAATTGAAGAATGAATTAAGGTTACGTCAAGTGATGGGAAGTGATGGGAGGACTAGTGATGGGTTAGGAAGTGACGGTGAACGAAGTGATGGGCTAGGAACTGATGGGAACGTAGTAATGGGGTATGATGGGTTAAGAAGCAATTCGGGATGTTGTGATTCGTTAGGATGAGTGATGGGGAACGTAAAGAGGGATTAAGAAATGATGGGGATGTAATGATGGGTTAGGAGGTGATGGGTAACGTAATAATGGGTTAAGAACTGATGGGTAAAGTAGTAATTGGTTACGTAATGATGGGAATGTAATATTGGATTAAGAAGCGATGAGGTGCATAATGATGGGTTAGGGAGTGATGGGAAGGTAATCATCTTTGGAAATGATGAAAAGTAATGATGTACTGAGAAATCACGGTCAACGTAGTGACGAGTTAGGTGATGGGAACACAGTGATGGGTAGCAGTAGAAGTTGCAGTGGAAAGAGGCAGCAGTAGCAGTGAAGGGAGGCAGTATTAGCATTGGAGGGAAGCAGCAGTAGCGCTAGTGGAGGAAAGCATTAGTAGTAGTAGTAGTGGAGGAAGATAATAGTATTAGTAGCGGAGGGATGCAGTGATAATAGTAGTAGTGGAGGGAAGTAGCAGTAGTAATAGGATTTGGGGGAAGCAATAATAGTAGTACTGGAGAAAGGCAGTAGTAGTAGTGGAGGCAGGCAGAAGTAGTGGTGGAGGGAGGCAGAAGTAGCAGCGGAGGGAGGCAGTGATGGCATCAGTAATGGAGGGAGGCTGTAACCTCAGTAGTGGGAGAGAGAAGGAAAGGAAGCAGAAGAAATGGAGAGAAGTAGTAGCAGCAGTAGTGGTGGTGGTGGAGGGAGGCAGTAGTAGTAGAGGGAGGCTGGAGGTTGAAGAGTGAGTCAGAAAAGGGGGGGGAGGGGGGGGAGGGAGGGCATTACACCTGGCCGGGTGACGTCACAGCTCCAGCCACAATAAAGTGGAGCGTCTGGCGGGCCACGCCCTCAGAGGGGCAGGGCACACACACAAACACACAGCCCCCACCGGGGTCGATATCCAAAGGGACCAACCAACCATCGGCGCCCCCGCCGTTTTTCCCCTGGACTTGAGGGAAAGAACAGACACCTTAATGAGTTGCGGACACGAAGACAAAGGAGGTGCATCTGTCTACGGCTGGTTCTGGAGAGATATGTCAAGATGGGACGGACTAGATGTTTTCAGTACGAGGTAGAAGCATTGCTAGTTTAATTTAGAATGAATGTTCATGGTAGTACATGGGAAGGACAGGTGACACAGATACCTAGTGATCTATGACGGGGTTATCTGCTGGTAGATAGTAACAGTGTTCCGAGTTCCTGGAACGGGAAACGGGACAGTAAACCATGAGGATTAGAGATAATGGACGAGGGTTCAGACCTGTTGAAGCTCGCGTTTGGTGATATCCTGTTTATGCTGATATCGAAACAGCCGCTTGCAGTGCGTCTGAAATGAACAAAAGGAGCAGAGACTCCCTTTAATCTGTCAACAGGACAGAGGTACAGGGAATTCTACTCTTCATGATACGTGTGATGGATATATCAGAGGGACGGAACATAGGGTAAAGTTACGGTTAATTTATACGTTTTCACCTTTTGTATAGACTATAACTCTCTTTCAATCAGAGAAAAATATCTCTATTGTTTGTACTTCACCTTAAACAATAGTTTTCATTATGACGAACATTGTCTCTGGGGATAACAACAGTGTTTATCAAACCCCCGAATAATGGCGGTGGTTATGAATGACTGGTGGTAATAATACTGTTAGCAATAATACTGGTGGTAATGATACTGGTGGAAACGATACTGGTGGTAACGATACTGGTGGAAACGATTCTGGTGGTAATGATACTGGTAACAGTTATACTGGTGGCAATGATACTGGTAATAATAATACTGGTGGTGATAAGATAACTGGTGATAATATGCCCAGCGCATGGTCAACAAAGGAGTGGCCATGATTCAGACTAATTTGTTTAAGGGATAGATTCGTCGTCCTCACGTAGCGGGCTCTGCTGGTAGTACACCATCGTCGTCCTGACAACCTTAACCCTTTAAGCAAGACGATAAGACCCTTGAGCACGACGTTACGACCCTTGGGTATGACGATCTGGTCTTTGACCTGACCCATGAGGGGTGAGGTCGAAGACCCAAGGGTCGTACCCTCGTCCTCAAGGGTCTATATACGTTCGTGTTGAAGGGTCGTGATGTTGTGCCCAATGGTCACGCTGTCGTGCTTAAAGGTCGTACCGTCCTTCGTGTTCAGAGGGAACTAAACAGCTTCGTTGTATCTTTCCGAGACCATAGACAATGGTTGGTGTGGGGGTCCCCCAAGGGGGTCAGTATGACCACCAGCAGATTCTATTGCATACTACAGACGGGATTATAACGATACTCGAGAGGAAAACGAGACACTAGAGGCTCCTGTTTCGTCTTCCAGAAGGATTCCCAGATTTATTCATTGCAGAGTTTATAAGAGTATTTCGGCAATATTCAAGACCGTGTTCTTATGACTTCTTTGCTTCTTACACAGTATTTCTTAACTAGTGATTCTCTCTCTCTCTCTCTCTCTCTCTCTCTCTCTCTCTCTCTCTCTGGTAGGTAGTAGGTGGCTGGCAGCCACCGAACAGGGAGGTATATTAGGGGCAAACAAATAATCTCTTCAACTGAAATATACACTTGACAATACGTAACTCACATGACGCTCTCCGTAACTCTATATTCTCCAGTGGGGAAGCGCTACGCGCTAGCCCTACTTTCGGGCAAAATCTCGTCATAAGCACTCGCAAGTAAGTAAGTACCTTCTCGCCACCCACTATATTCCTATCGTCCATCTCTCCTGTTCACTCTCCTGTCTCCTGGCTTCTCCCTGTTTCTCCGTCCACTCTCACTTCTCCTCATCCCTGCATCTCCGCTGCTTCTCTGCACCTCTCCCCCCGAAGCCTTCCGCCTCCTCCTGGCCAACTGTGTTTCATTACAAAAGATGTTATCACGAGAGAGTTGATGAGGTAGAGGCGAGACAACCCTATCATCACCGTTTGGCCAGGGGGACGCACTACCCACCTTCCTCTTTTAATGTTAGGACTCTACCAGGGACAAGATGCATCCTGGCAGTGGAGGATGTCTGTGCCGTGTGGCTGTGAAGAGTATGTCTGCGATGAGTATCTTTCGGGAGGAGGGTGATGGGGCTTTGGTTGTTATTTCGATCGTGTACGTCTGTGGTACACGTCCAACTGTGGCGTTTGACTGTTAGATGCATATAAGAATTTGTATTAGTGAAATGTGGTTATGAGGTCTATCTCTGATGTGCAAAAACAAAAACAAAAACAACAATAATAATAATAATGATAATAATAATAATAGTAATAAATAATAATGATAATAATAACAACAACAACAACAACAACAACAACAACAACAACAACAGGAGAGCCAACATGTTTATTTCCTCTGGATAGTTTGTGTAAGACGGGCCGAGGGGAACATGCACTCTCTTTTCTGCACCTTTTCCAGCAGCCTCTGTTGTATGGAATATGGAAAGGAAGACCAAGAGGGGGAAAGCATAAGTAACTCTGAAGCGAATAAAAGTCACGTACATATTCTTAGAGTCTGGGCTCAGGGAGTGAAAGTGTCCGAGTCCACGAAGAATGTAGAGACCACTGAGACGAGGATTTGATGATGGTACCGACGTGCTACCTCCAGCTTCGGCTATCGTCCTTACCCTTTAAATCTATAAGCTTCGGCTCTGACTTATTATCTTGGCGTTTATATTTAAAGGTTTCAAATCTGCGTGATGGTTTGCTGTAGCCTTGTGACTCATCTACGGAATTAGGTCTTAAGCATGTGGGAATGAATGTCCCTTTACGTTACAAATGAATTTCTATCTAGATTAATTACTAATATGCGACACCTAAAAGGCTGCTTTAGCTTATTATACACCAAGAAAATATTGAGCAGAATATAGGTATAAATCCTACTGAAATATCGAGGCATATGGTACTTGAAGATGTCCAAGTACAATGCATTGAGAAACTCCTGTAAAATACACCCAGACGTTCCAGGGCACATATTATAAAGCGATTCCAGGATAAAACAGATTTTGAAGTTCCAAAACAGCACCTTGAAGCTCTAAGGCACGATACACTTAGAAATTCGAGGCTGAAGTATACCCAAATGCTTCAGGGAACAATGTATGTAGAGAACCCTACATGGTGTATCTAAAGGACCCTGGGGTACTGTGCATCTAGAGAACCCTAGACACGGGGTATCTAAAGAAACCTGGGGTACTGTGCGTCTAGAGAACCCTAGGCCAAGAACATTTAGATGTTCCTTGGCGTGATGGATCGTGAAGTCCCAGAGAACAACGCAAAGAGAAGCCACGCAGCACATGGGACAGAGACCTTTCAGGCAGTATTCCCCTGCAGGCTCCAGGACACGCCTTGTGCACAGGCTCCCAGTCAAAACACATCTATCCAATTCTAAGGCACATTGCAACTGCAAATTCCGGGGGGGCAATGCACCTTGTGAAGTGCACCTTGGTGCTTTATAATAGAGGAACAGACGATGAGGAGTTCACAACATATTCTATGGAACCGATATGATATGTGAGCCCAACATCCACGATTAACGAAGTGGAATCACTTTTCCTAAAGGATAAATATGCAGCTACCACACCCTTAACTGGTTGTACACACACATACACACACACACACACACACACACACACACACACACAGTATACAAATAGGTAATTACACAAACCTCGCTCTTACCGAAGTCCAACATTACAGAGCGAGGTGGGAGGGATTGCGTAGATTTGGCCGACGTCGATGGAAGGAAAATGATATCAACGGCGACAGAAAAAAAGATATCATCTTTGGTGCAGGAAAAGAGAGTGTGTGTCTTTGGTGGGAAGGAGGAGAGATAGATTATCTTCGTTGGAAACGAAGGGAGGGAGATAATCTTTGACGGAAGGGAAGATAGAAAGTGACAGAATTGACGAAAGACATAACGAATGAGAAACGTTTGATGATATAAATACTGAAAATGTTCAGAACTTGATGATGGCATTAAAGAGCGAAATGGCAGAATGAAAAGCGAGGTGTACTGGACAAGAAAATAAAGCGCATAATGGTTTTGAAATAGAAAGCGAGAGAGAGAGAGAGAGAGAGAGAGTTACGTAGATACACAGGCCCAAGATTCAAGCGAGGTGGTCTGGCTTTAACACAAGTAAAAAAATGCAGTCCCTCAAAGCAGTAGAATAATAGCACAACAAAGAAAAGGCTCTCTCCCCACCCTCCACTCCCTCCGGCAAAACGCCTGAGGGAAAAACAGATAGAAAAAAAAACTTTGCAGGTTAAATATGCCTAAAGGAAATTACTATAGGAAAGTCACAAGGCAAAATGAACATGAATATGTCATGAACCCCATCACCAACGACATGCATCCCTTCACTTATCGTTATAAAGACAATAGTAAGGATGAACTTGAGCTCCAGCCTCTCGACTTACCCTGCCTATATTATTCCTGATGTTGAAGAATGATACAATGATTCTTATTTACGCTCTCAAAGCAGGTGACATGGGTTAATCGATGTTGGTATGCTACCTCAACATGACCAGGGAGAGATCAGTGGTTGAGAAGGTAGCCTGATATACCACTGCGTTATGATGACTGATTAAATAAATCATTCAATTCCGGATTGTATTAAAAAAAGGATTGGTTAGGCTCTAAACAGGATGAATCCTGCACAGCCCAGGCCTTATTTTTCTGTCCATAGCGATCTGAAACATATGACAAAATACCCAACACGAATTCCCAGCCGTTGTAAACACTCTCCTGATGTATTCAATCTTGTCTTTGCATCTGAACCCTATTTGATCTTCTCCAGCAGGTCCAGTGACTACCTTCACCGCTATCATTCTCCAGGACCCACCAGCGGGTCTGATCACATCCATCCCTTCCTTCGTCTTTCCTCAAACCTTATGCTAATTCCATCACCTCCAAGATGCTACTAACACCACAAAGCTAAGTGAGAACAAACAGGAACTCACTCACGCACCACCAACTTTGAAAATCAAACCATCACAACAGCAACAGATAGAAAAATAGAACACATTTAACAGACAACAATACGAGCAGCTAATACAGCTATCTCAAAGAACACACAACACACCGCAACTCCTCCTTCCCGTTTGCGAGAGCCAAGCAACTCCTGTCATGATATCGTTGTCGACTCGAACCAAACACACATATACTGGTAGAGCAGTGTGGCACCTCACTTCTCTACGAAATTACATTCTCAGCAGCCTCAGGGATGACCACAATGGACACCGGCAAACTCATAACTCTCGCTGAAGTTAAGCGTCTCCTGAAAACCTCCACATATAGCCCCTACGCAGTCGGGCACAGGCTACTCACACATCTCTCTCGAGATCCCCGTAACTGTAATCGCCGCTCTTCACAACGCGGCCTGGGCTACTTTTCAACCACTCTGAAATCAGTGATTGTTATCATCATCGTCATCATCAGACTATAAACCTTTCACAGAAACGATTCGGTTTCCGACAATACCCTTCCACCCAGGACGATCTCACCACACTTACCAATCACCTTCCGCATAAAAGACGCTCGCTTACTGCCCTCCTCACGTTGAAAAAGCCTTCGACACTATCCAGTACGAAGGCAAGAAATACAAACTAAGCTCTCACTTCATCCTTCCCCGACCTCGATTAAGACTTTTATACCTCTACCTGACCGGCCGCAGGATGCGAATTACTTATAGGACGACCTGCTCAGATTACTTTACTCCCCCGTTGATTACATACCTCACGGCTCTGTGCTGGTCCGCACGTTAGACATACTCTACACCGATAATCTCTTTGGCACCGTTCGCCATGACTCTATGACAGTACGATACGCAGACGACGTTGTTCAGCTAGATAGAACAAAAAACTACCCTTTCCTCACAAAGAGAATCCAAGAGGAGGTTCACCACGCATCGCCATATGTACTGCAGTGAAGACTGAAATCAGACACCGAAAAAGTACATATGAATTATTTTAGGGCTGGCAAAATATGCAAGACTACACTTACCTAAACTCACCTGCTCAGCGCTCTATCTCCCGTCACATCTCGAACATAATATATACTTGGCCCAAATCACGACGGTGAACTCAGGATCTACCGTCAGACTCAGTCCAAGGCGGCTACAGCACAAGCTGGACTCCTTGAACTCTACAGATTCAGAGGTGCAAGCTGCCCGCAGAGAGAGAGAGATGAACTCTAGAGATTCAGAGGTGCAAGCTGCCCGCAGAGAGAGAGAGAGAGAGAGAGAGAGAGAGAGAGAGAGAGAGAGAGAGAATAACAGGTGGGTGATATTAATGAGGTAAACTTGAGGTGACGTGGACTGCACAAGTTAAAGACTTGGTTTGGATACTGGTAAATGGCCGAGTTCAGTATCCGTATATAGCTTGGTCATCAAGCACACCTGGTGTGGGTGTGGGTCATGACTGCGATGTGGGTGTGCGTCACGACAAACGCTTGTTGTGGGTGTGTGTCATGTGTGTGTAAACAATTCATTTATTCAATACTGCTCAGTCTTTGCTAACACTGGATGGAGGTTAGTTAATTTATGATCTGGTAAGTTGTAAATCAGGTAAACAAATGGAAAAAAAATTCCAAGAAGATTATTTACAGAATAAATCATAAGAGAAAGAGGAAAACGGAGCTGGAGACAGTGAAACGTAACTCTGGAAGGCAATGACTTACAGACACAACGTACACTTCTCTCAGATTAAGTCTGAGAGATTGAAGATTTAAAAGAATAGAAAGACTTTAAAATATATGGATCCTTTCCTTTGATATTAAGTCTAGGAGATGACGAAAAATACTTCAGCTCCTCCTCCTTAGATCTAAAGCTACTGTAGACCCCCATGTTCTTCAGGAGATAAAGGTCAAAAATAAAAGACGGTATTTGTAAAACTTTCTTCCCCGAGTCTGAGTCTGTAGAGTGGCAGATCCGGGGAAGATACGCGTTAAAAATGTATGAATGTTTCCCTGGGGCTGAGTGTGGGGAAGTGCAGGGTAACTTGGTATTGGGGGAGGGCTAAGGGTTAGGCATTAGGATATTGGAGGCAGCAAGGGCGGCGGTGGGACGTGGAAAGAGGGACTTGTGCCTCTATTGTACAGGAAGCAAGCTTTGTGCGCATGTGTAGCCTAGGTACCGTAACAAATGCTTACACACACACACACACACACACACACACAGAGTCAGAAAGCGATTAACACAGGTAGATATACAGACAGGTAAATATGTATAAATATATACAAATACAAACTATTGACAAATACAAAAACAGATGGACTAAAGAGCTTTCCATTCATGATAAAGAAGATGATAGAGAGAGAGAGAGAGAGAGAGAGAGAAAAAAGGTATAAATCAATAGAAAAACAGTGGTATAAATATGTATATAAAACACATATTCAAAAAGACTTAGAAATAGATTCATACGTACACACAGAAAAACTGATAAAGAGGATGGGGATGTAAGGATAAGGAATAAGTTAACTGGAGAGACTGAGTGTAGGATGGCAGAAGACGCGAGTAAATGAAGCTCGGGGAGTGGATGAGAAATGGGAGGTATTTAGGGAAATGTGTGGCATGTGGGAGGTGGGCAGGTGAGAGAGGGTAGTGAGCCGTGGGAAAACGAAGTTAAGTTGGTAGTGAAACAGAAAAGTGAGGTGTGCGGGTATTTCTTACAGAGAGGGAGTGCTAGTAATTAGGATATATACAAGAGGAAGGAGCAGGAGATCAAGAGGAAGGAACAGGGACTGAAGAAGAGGGCAAATGAGAGCTGAAGTGAACGGGTATCAGCAAACTTCATCAATATCAGCCATGGTGACATCACACTCCCCTATCGCATACCCACCTTCACTAGGAACCGCTCACTCTCCTTTCTTCCTACTCGCATTTACGCCTTATTCTCTTGATAAAAACTTCTCACTCCTTCTTGTAGCTTTCCTCCCACACCAAATATTCGTAAAACCTTCCATAAAGCATTTCTACGTGCATCAACCCTATCATATTCTTTTCCCGGATCCATAAAGTTCGCATAGCAATCCTTCTTTTGCTAAAAGGATTTCTCACACACATTCTTCCACACCCTCTAACACTCCTGACGCCTCAATGTTCCTCCCCGGTCTGATGCTCTGCGCAAGCCACCACCCTGTGGATCACCACCCTTCCATACAACTTGCTACGCACGCTCTACAAGCTTGTACCTCTGCAAGTCGGACATTTAATTTTGTCCCTTGCCATCATACAGCGGTATTCTACAGGCATTCCGCCGGTTCTCAGGAACCCCACCATGAGCCAAATCCTAACAAACCAATGAAAAAACTCGTACCTCATTTTTTTTTTGAGAAATCCAACCTCAATA
>JAYMFT010422777.1:0-17553 GCA_038088735.1 Panulirus argus
TATATATATATATATATATATATATATATATATATATATATATATATATATATATATATATATATATAATAAAACATTTCTTAATAGATAGATAGATAAAGGATAAATGCACTCTTCAAGTCATGCATCATCGCAACAGCCAGGCATCGAAGATAGGAAAAAGCGACTTCCGTGAGTGGAAGAGGCATCAAACATGCTCGAGCGAGGAAATGCCTCCGTGAGCAGGCGGGCACAGGAACAGGAGATCATAAGGTAGGGTTGCTGCGATGAGCTACCCGGGAAGGCTGACGTCATCAGAGGGGCGGGGCTTGGACAGGAGTGATGATCAGCTAGTTTGCTCGGTACGACGCTCCGCCCTTCTTATGACGTCACCCGGGTAGCTCAATGCAGCAACCCTTCCTTATGAGATGCTGTTTCATCCCTCTTACGCCCACGGAACCTTGCCTTGCTGACTCGCTGGCTTTGGTGTTTTATATATTTCTTGTTTTTGCTTTCTTGTATTCTTTATTCATTGCCTCAATTTACAAATATTTTTCTAACATAGATTTAGGGCTTGGTGGTTTTATATATCGCATTATTTTGAATTTTTGTCTTTTCATTTCTCATGTTCTTCATTCGTATATGTTTCAATTTTTGTTTTTTCCCGTTTATGTTTCATGATGCATTTTCTTCCTTTTTAGTATGTTATGTTTGATATTTATTTTGAATTTTCAACTTTTTCCGTAACGTTCTTTTAGCCTTAATTCTATTTATATTTTTTGGGGTTCTTATTGTTTGCTGGAATATATCTTACATATCTGTGAAGTTTCTTTTTCATACAAGTTTGAACTTCTGTAATATATACATGGCATTGGGTTTTGGTTGTTATCTATTTTATTTTGCGTTTTTTTTGTATGATTTAGTCTTCTCATTTCTCGCATTTGTATTCTATATATATATATATATATATATATATATATATATCCGTTCTTGAAGAGCTAATCCGGTTTCATTGTTGTGTATAATCCTTTTTTGCGCCGTAACACATTACTTATTCCTTTTGTTTGATTCCATACTTTATTCCGTGTCATACTTTTGCCTTTTATTCGACTACTCGTTTTCCCATTTTTGTGTTCTATACTACTATTTCATGTATTCATTTACGTGGACCTGGACCTTGTTTATCAACCCCCTCTTATCGTTTTCCTGTTCTTTGTTTTTCTGATGATAAGTCCAGTCTATTGTTTATCATATATAATGGTATGTTTTATGTATTATTTATGTTATAGTGTGCTTTATCAATCATCTATTTTGTGATAGGTCTTCTATCTTTTGTATATTCAATGGCAAGTCTTATCTTTTATCTATGAAATGAGACATTTCAGTATTATTTTTTATGTAAAGTTAGGTCTTTTATATATTTTATTCATACAATAACAGGTCTTTTCTATGATTTAATAACAAGACTTATCTTTATTTCATAATGTTTTATAGTCCACATAATGACTCTGTTTAATCTTTATTTTGTCTATGTAATGACAGGTTTTAGCTATATTTTATGTGTGCAATGACAGGTTTTATCTTTATTTTATTTTCAGGTCTTATCTATATAATGTTTTTACAAAGACAGATCTATTTTTGTCTATGCAATGAAAAGTCCTATCTATCTTCTGTGTAGTGAGATCTCTATTTTCATTTGTGTTATCACATGTATCTATCTTTTATGTATTCAGTAACAGCTTTTATCATTAAATTGCTTCTTATACATACTGTTTGTAATAAAACCTTACATTTATGCAATGAGAGGTCTTATCTTCTTATAATGACATGTATAGCACATTTTCATGTAATGACAGGTTTTATCTTTATTTTGTGTATGTAATGACTAGATTAGTCTATTTTCTTTCATGTAATGACTAACCTTATCTTTTTTTTTCATTTATTTCAGCTATATATCAGTGTATTGTTTGTCGTCAAGATTCTTTCACATCCCTGCCCAATGACGTCTATACTTCCAGTGGGCAAAAATGTGTCCATCTCACGACCAGCTGCAGTAAAATCATCATTTACACTGACATCACTATCTGTATCTAACCAGAATTTCTTTCTGAGAATACAGGTGGTTGAGTAATGGCTTCTTTTCACTATATGGTGACCAGCTTTCATTTGTTTTTACTTTAACTTTGATCCATTAATGCACATTTCCTTGGTAATGATTTTTAGACAGTCGTAGCTGTTAGTAATATGTAAGAAAGAGCCAGTTGAGAGTAAATCTGGTGTATTACGAGACATTACAAAGCATGTGGTAAGATAAGAAATTGAACACCTATAGAAGTGTAAACCTACTTACGCCTTAGAATCCAACGTTATTACCTGAGACAATATACCGAGAAGTGTTCAGTTGGACCCCACATTGACCTGAGAGCAGGACCTACATTTGAGTGAATACTCTACCTTTCTCTACGTGCATTAATTGCAGACCATTTGACACCCTCCCATGATTCCTCGATGCTTCTAACACCTCAAGTACTGCCACTCAAGCAAACCACTAAATGTTTCAATGGTAATACATTACCTTCTGTCATGCTAAGATAAGGTGCATGTCACTACCCTGTGGAGAATAAAGCTTAATCTCATAGTTTTCGTATGAGCAGAAAGAAGAGGACAGAGTACGTTTACTGGATTGTATTCATACAATCTTTATATGCAATGAATGTCAGTTTCTGAAGACAAAATTATTTAGCCTAACTATAACGCCCTTTGCCATTGCTTAAGATATGGAATATATTGCCTAGAATCAGAATTCCAAGGACTAGAGAAGCTTAGACAAGACTGTTGTAAGAAGGGTAGTGTGTCTAAGGATGGGGAAAGTAGATAAGATTGTGTATAATTGAAAGCTTTCTGTAGAATGACCCTCAAAGGGATTTTACATGTGTCAAGATGATGATGTGGTAAAATAACATATCAGAACAAGAGTTTTTAGTACATACTTACCTTAACTTATTTCATATGATTTATAGAATTAGTAAACAGGGTAAGAAATTATCTCATGATACATATGTTTGAGAACTTTTATTTGCAACTTTTCTGTCTACAGAATGTTCACTTTATTCTCATGTCAATCTGTTAAAAATATATTTCTATTCTAAAACAATGCACAGCTTTTAACATAGTAGGTCCCATTAAACAATATAAAATTCAGCAGTGTAATAAGCTGAATATGAACTGGAATTCCTAGAGATTGATGCTTCAATAAAACAACAGCCACGTCGTAACAACTGAAGACTGTTTTCTTAGCAGGGAGCTGAGATCCGCAGTGAAGATAATGCCTTTCCCCGTGGAAGTATAACATCAGCATGTATCGTGAAGGGTGATCATGGATGGAGCAGTCACGTATGTAGGGGGTGAAGTGATCATGGGCAAGTCAATCATCTCTGTAGCGCAGCTGAAGTGTAAGCTTCAGGATTCGACACACCTCCAGCCAATATGCAACTAAATGAAATGTAAGGAAAAATGTTAACATACAATTTACCAATAGATAAGTAAGTATGTGTTGAAGTTTTGTTTCTTTTCGCGTTCGTTAGACTATCACTTTTAAGGCCGAGTCTAATATTACTTGAAATGACATGTCCTCAAATTCAGTAATTAAGAGAATTCTGACATTAATCAGGAATCCCTATAATTGGTAGTGTCTTAAAATCATCATATATAACTGCTTCAGTAAGTGATCATTACAATAATCTATTACTACAGTGCCTAATTCAACTTATAACTGACCAAATCCGCTGTCTTTTTTAGTTAACAATGCTTAGAACAGATGAAAAATGTATTTCATGTAATTTAATATAATTACCTAATTACTGGTAAGAGGCAGAAAGGCTATTACTTAGGCATATTGCAGACAGTGTGCAAGAAATTTGGCCTAGAAATGCCTTTCCACATATATCACAAAATAACTCACAAATCTGTGACAAACATTTTTAGCCATCTTAAATGCCAAACATTACCAAAATTATTACATTCATTTGCTACTAATTCATTTCATTTCAACAAGTGTTGACAAAACTCTGTCAGTAACTGCTCTACATCCTCTAAAATATCTTGATAAATCTTGGAAGTCTTGGCACATAAATATTTAGTATGTATATAAAGGAGCAAAATTTCTGTATTCATCCACGGTTGTGAGCCTTTCTGGCTTTAATCATTACTGGTATCAAAAAGTATATTGGAATTACCGACCTGAAATCTCTTTCAATGATGATTTTTTTTAGCAAAGATGAAAAGGAAATAAAACACTTTGTTAGCCAATATTAAGCAGAATCTCAGCCATGTGATCTTAACACTATAAGATATCAGAGTCAGGCGCATTTTTTGACAAGTGTATTTCTTATCATCAGACCGTCTAATTCGAAAGTGGTCTGATATGGAGTGACATTAAAAGGAATATATCTCTATCAGTGGACATAATTGGAAATTTTCTTTGACTGGCGTTAAACTATATGCTAGGACCACATGCCCAACACCGGTCTTATAAATAGTGTTTAATATTACTCACTTGTGGCAGAAGCGTTACCATTTTCATTCCTTTATATATTTCCAGTCATAATTCTATACGACTGTTGTTTTAGCTTCTTTGTAAAACTTAT
This sequence comes from Panulirus argus, assembly GCA_038088735.1. Taxonomy (NCBI): domain Eukaryota; kingdom Metazoa; phylum Arthropoda; class Malacostraca; order Decapoda; family Palinuridae; genus Panulirus; species Panulirus argus. The sequence goes on from JAYMFT010422777.1 coordinate 4,626, forward strand.
TAAAACAATACAAGAAAAGGCAATAAAAAATGGGCAACTATATTATTAGGATGTTGAATTGCTTAATCCATAACAACTGCAATATTTGTGTAGATATGTTTGGAATAAAGACAGCCAAAGATATTCATCCCGTTACTGTAAATTTTGTATAGAGGCTGACTACATGTTTCACTCAAGACTGTAAGAGGTCATTGTTTGGCATACCAAAATAATCGTCCATCATGAGGACGTTACAGCCTTGCACAAGGTTCTTAATGTCGTACTCAAAGATGTTCATATCTTCCTCTAAATTATCACTGACCATATCTTGATTTTTCTATCGATACTTTGTCTACACCATGGAATAAATACCACAATCAACTGTGTACCAAGCGAACTTTCCTCAGTGCGTCCTTCTCCAAGATCCTTCTCTTCCAACATAAACAAAGATGAGGAGAGTTGCATAAAAAGAGGAGAAACTGATAGCTAAGTAATGATGAGTTTGAAAGTACTGGGGCCAAATGATAGATGGCGCGACCAAAACAAATTATTGTCTATATGCATGATGCATACGCAAAAGAAATTCTTATCGTAGATGAAGGTAATACGAGGTTCAGTTCTAGGCTTAGCATTGTTTTTAAGCACCATAATTGATCTCCAGACTACAAAACCATTGTCTTAAGTCCCCAAAATTTAGTCCTAGCTGGTTGACCGGGAAAAATGACATATGAAATATATTGGTACAACAAAAAATCTTGTTTACCAGACATTATTAAACATTCAAATGAAGAGCAATTACATTTCATTCACCATTATTCAATTGCTAAGCTATTTTACGCAATTTTAACTACTCCGAGGCAGAGCAGTAGCCTGAGATATGGCCGATACCTCAGCATTTAAAGCGCCACGTTTGTTTATCCTTCATCCTGCGTAGTTCACAGGGAGGAAGGCAAGGAAGGAAGGAGAAGTCGACGACAGACGGAGATTGTTGGTAATTCCTTGGCAAGGGAGGGGTCAACTCCGACAGGGTAGCGAGTTATGAGGTAAGTAGGGAACTCTCGGTTTCTGTCGACTGAGTCCTGAATATCGAGGTGTAAAGCCAGGAACTCGCCACCCGTGACCATGTCAATGATGCCCTTGCGGCGCCACGAGATGTATACGAAGCGAGAAGTAACAGCGCACATCTTCACCTCTGTCAGCTCCCGGTCGAGTCGGAGTGCCTTGGTGACTTCAGACAGCCAGTGAAGCTTCACGTCATAGCTCGGGTTCTCTTTAAAGGCCAGATTAACATACTTGTCAAAGGCTGGGGCAGCAGACAGGGGTAGCAAAGGTGCAGTCGGAGGAAGCGGGTGAAGTAGGGGGTAAACAGATGCACTATGTTGAGTAGGAGCCTAACCGCGTTTAGATGTTTTAGCAGCAGGAGACGATGGTGCACTACTGGTATCTGAACCATGTTCCATGGGATGTTTGGTGCAGACGGGGGCCAGAGGTCGACGGCGGGGGTACACAGCGTCAGCCGCCAGCTCACGATGACTATGGGGTTCAAGGGGAGGCCAATGTTCCATGGACTGATCGTGGTCCTCCTCAGGGAAAGATCGGACTTAACATCTGCGTAGGAGGCTGATCCTGTGTACTCCATAACGCTCAAGGTCAGGAGTGCACACTGCTCCTCAGTCTTTCCTAGAAGCATCACCTCCGACCCAGCTACCTCACGCAATCAAGACCACGTGGTCGAGACCCAAGAAAAGGATAGTAGTGTCGTCTTCTGCGTTGGTCCCTCCCGAAGGAGACAACTACAGAAGACTCCAGGTTCGCCTACCTCCAGGGACTGTGTTTGTGTGTTCTCGCTGGGCTCTGCCCGCAATCGTGTGTGATCACTTCGCCTCCCTCCAGGGATTGTGTCGTGTGTGTGTGTTTCTGTGTTCATTTGTGCCACACCATTAACGTGGTGACAATATTTAGCGTCTGTTGTGAAGTATGACTGGCCCCGCTGGGAGTGCCAGATGACCAACACACCACTATGGCCCCGCTGGGAGTGCCAGATGACCAACACACCACTATGAAGTGCTTTAGTGCCACACCATTCTCCCTTATAGAAAGCTAACGCTCTCCAAGCCGGGATCCCCGCCTGCAACGCTAAGGAAGTGGAAGTGACCGTGATCCCCGCCTACACGAGGACGACGACCGCCTTAGAACCAAGAAGACGGAAAACCCCGGATGCTTCATGAGGCCTTGAATTCAGAATTCAGAATTTATTTCCATTTTACAATGGTTATTCTTTTAACATTTTACAAATAAAGACTATTTAGTACAAAGTACTAGTCCAGTGTGCTGAATATACACATACACATACATACACATATATATATATATATACATATACACACTCCTATGCACACACAAACACACACACACACACACACACACAAATAAACAACAAACAAACAACAAACAAATATACATACCCACGCACATAACCACACGCACACATTCACATACACACACACATACATAAACACATGCACATTCATAAGAGTAAAATATTGCACAATATAAATGACTAGGAGTGAAAAACATAAAAAGAATATGAACACAAAGTGAACTTTATCAGTAAAAGACAATAAAATTGAAGTAAAACTATAAAACATTACATCTGAAGAATAAAATTACATCTAAAAGTAGGTAAAATTACAATTCAAGACACTAAAAAATTCAAATAAATTACAATTAAAGATAACAAGAGAAACCTACATCTGAAATTAATGACTTCGTAGGTGTGCCTTTAGACAACGCTTAAAGACTTTGCATCTATTACGTCAGCGGGGAGACTATTCCACAGAGAAGGTCCTGCCACTGTAAGGGATTTTTCCCCCAAGCACGTGTGATATTTGGGCACATAAAGCTGTTGTTGTGATCATGTGTTTACAACGTGCTCGTTGACATCACGTTGCAAGGGTTAGATCACGTGTTCAGGTGAGCGACCTGAGATCACAGAATGACCTGACCATTCAGGTAAGAAGGGCTTAGTGGGGACGAGGATAATAACGTCTGGGATCCCAAATGTTATTACCCTCTCCGCCACTAACCCCTTCTTACCTGAATGGTCAGGTCATTCTGTGACCTCAGGTCGCACACCTGAACACGTGACCTAACCCTTGCTTAGCTTTGTACTGAAGAGGGTCTCAGGATGTAGACCGAAATTATGCAGAACTGTTATTCTGCTTTTCACTCTCCGAATTGTGGGCTTTTGTGGAATTGATAATAGTGACATTGCTATTTATCGCTTCATATATATATATATATATATTTATATCCTCGTTCACCACACTGGAAAAAGTGAACGAAGACATTTCACGGTGAAGGTTCTGCATATATATATATATCCAAGTTCTTTTAAGTACAATACAAGAGAACAGGGTACTGAAGTGCACAGTTATATTAATTTTTTTTTTCAAATTTTTTTGATGGCTCATAAATTATCATCATTATTGAAGAAGAGCGAGGTCGGTAGGTCGGAGCTGCTGCCGTTGGGTCAGAGTGGAGCTGGTAACCGAGCGCCCGGGAGTCAGGTGCTACTACCTGCTCGTCTTGGCCTTGACCTAGTGAGTCTGGAAAACTTCTGTCTTGAGTGTGGCTTGACCTGGGTTGTAGTTACTTTAATACAACACTTTTTTTTCCTCTGTGGCTGGGCAAGCTCTTTCTTTATAAACGGTTTGTAAAATGTGTGCACAATGTGGATTGACAAATTTTCTATGCACTAGTGTGTTGCACAGTCTCCTAGGGAAGTGGTGGGATCCGATGGGATGGCTATGAGCTTAAGGGTAAACGACCACTGTATAAACTAGGGTAAATAAAGGTCTCGGCCGAACCAATATGGCGATCAAATCAGGTGGCCGTGTTATGACACAGTACTCAATGGAGCGTGGGGGAGATGGCAATAGGGAGAATTGTACGATACATCAAAAAACACATGTTAATAAGTGCTTTTATAGGCACTGTACGAAAATTAATATTTACAGTCATATACAATACAAATATGGAAAGAAAAACACAGGCAAAGCCTAGCTTACAAATGGTAACTTTCTTGCCAACGTAAGCATCACGCTCCTAGCCTAGCCTAGCTGTAGCCATTAACAAATATACGCCACGACACGGTACAAAAATAGGTTAGCTCCACGACCACTAGCTATCACCATTAAACGAGTCACAATCATCATATGAATACAATATAGTGCAGAATTACAGTACGAAACTAGTTTAAGCTGCAATTGTACTATAATACACCAACATAATGGATAAAGTATGGCAGATGTTCCTTATGGTGGTCTTTATCACACAGAGGATATTCCTCAATTTCAGTATACAGACACTTGCTTATCGTAGTCACAACCAGAATACGCATATTATGACGTATCCTCAAAACTCTAATCAAACCAAATATCTTTAGAAACTTTCATTAAAATCAAATCTGTGTTTCCTATTAAGGGCTCATATTGAAATGTGTTTTTTGATATGTTGACCTGTACAGCATAAGCCGATCTCTTACATTAGAAATATATGATCTGTCTTCCCCTGTAAGACATTTATGTGGGCGCCCAAGACACAGAGAATTATGACACACTGAGTGAAAGTAACAACGAATATCTGCAATACACAAAGCAATTATAAAACAAGATAATCTCTGTAAAGAGGCGCACAATGCTAGAACTGCGGATTAGTCACTACCACATATCCGGGTCACTAAGTTAAAAGTTTAATGATTAACAATATTTTCGGAATAGGCTGGATATGTTTGGCTTGATACAATCACTAACAAACCCTCTTGATCTGCCGCTTTCTCTTGGACGTCTCCCAATCACACGCACTCCTTCCCTGCAGGTAACACTCATTGCACACCTCTCTCTCAAAAAATAGGGTCGTTACTAAATGAGTATTTGGAGCAGGTAGATAGACTGATTTTCATCTTAGGCGAACAACAGAACCTGCGGGAGAGGCGCGATGATACCGAAGCCTCGTTGACTCGGCCACCACAGACCAACGCGGCGAAGTAGTCGTGATATGTTGACAGCAACCAAACTCATGGGACGAGGAGTCGTCTGCAGGATGGCGTAGGTGATGTAAACAAGCCGGTGACACCGTCGCAGGTGATGTCAGCAGACTGTAACTGGGATGTCTTTGGAGTAACGTTGGTGAGCTGGACCGCGCCATTTAGAGCGAGCTGCTGATTTGAGGGCCGTATTACTACCCTTGTCACCATACTCGACACACGACCCTTCCTCGGTGACTGCGTTGCTCCTTATTAACCAACTAACGCGCTTACGCTGACATCCTTTATAGCGTTTTTCAGTTGACGTTCACTTAAATTAAAGTGTACAACCATGTCTGTGTTCCTTTTCAAGTAAACTCATTAGATGTTGACCTGCATACTTTTTTCTGAGTGTTGCATTTCTGTTGACGTAGTTTGCCAGTGTTTCGTAGCTGCACTTATTTGTCACAGTCAAGAAAGCTCCTTAGCTGTGGTTCCCCAACTGGGGAATATGCGTACCAAAAGCAGCACGCGAGAGCCTAGCCCACTGGTGGTACACATAGTATTGGTGTTTGAGGTGCCATTCAAAAGTGAAAAGGGCGATGCATTTTCACATTAAAAAAATGTACAACATATTTTCCTTTTACGTTAAGTAATGCAATAAACCTTAGATTCATTCAAGCTCAAATTATTTAACTTTTGAAATGAGATTACAGGTGTACAACCAGACAGGGAATCACTGCTCGGTAGAGTTCTATTGAGCTGTGGACAAACAGTAATATGCACGCTCTTAGAGCCAGTCCGATGCACAACACTGAAGCTCAGAAGTCTACCAGAAAACTTGCTACTTCCACCTCACGTAATGGACAGAGCAACAATACGGGTAGCAGGTGTGTAAGATAGTACAGCTGTTACAGTCTGGTAGTTACAGGTGTTTTCTGTACATTACAGATTGAATCAGCCACCCTCCCGTCCAATTGGAGCGCCCCGCCCGAGATAGTACAGCGTTTCCAGATCCGGAGAGAACACGTCCAGGAGGTAAACCAAAAGCCTGCACAAAGTAAACTAGCTTTTTCTCAAGGGAGACCAATCCTACATCAGGTAAACTAACGATAAGTAAAAAGTAAATTAGCAACTAAATTGGGTAAAAGACACCTAACATATGGCAAACTAATGCTTACTCCAAGCAAACTAAGTGAAACACTAGACACAAAGTAAACTAGCATGCTCATGCATTCTCAGCAAAGTAAACTATTGCTAACACCAAGTAAACAAAAATCTATGTGAGGTAAACTAACATCAAGTTAAGCTGACTACACAAAAAGTAAACTGACACATACACCATGAAAAGGAAGACTATAAAAATGAAAACTTACCCAAGGTAGACTAACACCCTACACAAGTATGCTTATACCTGTGTTTGGTAAACTAACATATGCACTGGGTAAACTAACACTTACACTAGGTAGATGAACACCTGCAATTGTGATACGTGCCTAAATTAGGTAAAGTAACTCATACTAAGTAAACTAATACGTGCACTGGGTAAACTCTTATGCACACGAGGTAAGCTAAAACCCCCACGCCAGAAGAATTCATCTTCCACAAGGTAAACCAATATATTCAAAATGCAAACCAGCAACCATCACAACTAGCACTTATACCGGCTAAATTAACAACCATCACAAGGATAACTAATATCAGCACAAGGTAAACTAACATCCAACATATGCACCAGGCAAGATAACACCTACATCGGATAAGCTATCATCTACACCTGGTAAAGTAACACTATATATGAGAGACGCTAACGTGTATACCAAGTAAAATACTCCCTACACATTGTAAACCTACACAGACATCTGGTAATCTAACACCATGGTCAAATTAACTAACAACCACATTAGGTAAACTAACATCTAAACCACGTTGAATTAATATCTACACCAGGTACGCTAACACCTATACCACGTAAACTAACGACTAGTGTCAAAATCAACATCCTCGCCAAATAAAGAAGCACCCCACACATGGTAAACTAACACCTGCATCAGGTAGACTAACACCTATATTTGGTAAACCAACACTTGCAAGAGGTAAACTAACACCTTTACAAGATAAACAAAGGTAAAGTGACATACATTATGTTAAACAACTTTAAGTTATATGACAATTACACCAGGTAAAGTAACTCCTGCACCAGGTAAAGTAACCCCATATACATGGTAAACTAACCCAATGCACAAGGTGAACTAACACCTGCACCAGGTAGACTAGCACTTGCACCACGTAAACGAACTCCTGCACCAGGTAAACTAACCCCTGCACCAGGTAAAGAAGGAACCTATACCACATGAAGTGACATCGAGTAAACTTCACTTTGCACATGTTAAAGTAACACTTAGAACAGGTCATCGAACATTCTAAATAAGACAAAACAGACCCACGTCAAGTAAACTGACAGGATACACAACAAAGACTACCTTACACTAAAAAAAAAAACAGACAATCAATAAAGACTAAACTAACATCTACATCAAGGAAAACTGACATCTACATCAAGGTAAACTAATGTTTACATCAGGTAAACTAACATAAACATCAAGGTAAACTAACATTTACATCAAGGTAAACTAACATCTACAAGATAGACTAACACATGCGAAATAACATAAGAAAATCAGATCAGATAAACAAACATTTTCCACAGGACAAACTGACACCTGCGCCAGGTAAACTAACATCCAACACAACGTAAACTAACACGAACACTAGGACACTTTACGCCTGTTCCAGGTAAATTTAAACCCCATGCCATGTAAACTAACAACTGTGAAATATAAATCTACGCCTGCCCCAAGTAAACTAACACCCTTACCAAGTGAACTATGTATACCATATTAAATCAACCTGTAAACCAATGCATCCGTTCGAAACATCACCTGCAATAGTAAACACATAGATATGGCATATAAACTAGAATGGAATTTGGTAAACTACAACATCCACGTTGTAAACCTTTTACCGTCACTATGCAACTACAACACAGACCAGGCAAAATAACACCTGCAACTTGAAAACTAACACATGCACCAGAGTAATCTAACATCAACATTCACTGTACCAGTATCTGCCTCAGGCGAAGATGTACTAGACCGTTTACAATTCTAGGCACATAAACACAAAACAGATAAAAACTTGTGGATAGATAGATAAATAGATAGACAGACAGACATATAGGTGCCAGAAATAACGAAAAGATTCATTTGAACTAAAATCTACGCAAAATACCAGGACAGAGACGACCCGTACTGGGTAAGGGGGTTGGCAACTCAGGGTAACTGACTCTTCCAACCGCCGTCCCTCCTTCAGGTATGCCGGAAGGAAGGTCTCGACGCCCCCAGGGATGACTATCAGGCCAACGCGTGGGAGTTCCTCATCAACCGGGAGCACCGTCTGGTCTGGTGCAACGTCTTCAAGGCCGCCTCCTCCAGCTGGCTCTGGAACTTCAACCTTCTGGCGGGCTACAGCGAGAGGGAACTCCTGAAGTCGGCCACCGCCCCCGTGGAGCTGGCGAGGAAGAAGTACCCCAGGTGAGGAGACTCTGGCCTGTCTCGAAGAAAATGATGACAAGGATCAAAGAAAAAGGAAAATTAAAGATCACGTATGCAGAAGAGGTCTCAACGGCCTACGTTCTCAGAGGGCCACACTTGAGATATCTACTTTGGAAAGCGAGATATTTTGCTCATTGGTGTTCAATTTACTTATCATTAAATCTATTGCGTTAGGAAGGGACGGCGTCACCAATTTAAAGGATGGGTGCCTCATTCCGATACGTTTTCTATGTCTTGTTACCAGCCTGTCTTTAACTCATCATCTTTTTATTTCTCACTGTCCCTATCTCTGTCCCTCTTTTTATCTAACTGTCCATCTTTGTCTCCATCTCTGTTTCCAACTCTAAGATTAAAGAAAGAAAGAAAAAAAAACCCGGTGCAAAGAAAATTTCTGAACATGCACTCATACTAACCCACCCAGATTTGGACGTTGCGGTATTCCCCCTGATAGCCTAAACATGGAAGTTGACAGAAACCATTATGCACTGAGCGCTAATCATGTGTCTATCCATCTCTCTCGCCAGACCCACCAAGGAGGAGTTACAAGAAGTCCTGCAGGAGTCGCCAGCACCACTATCCTTCATGATCACCAGACACCCTCTGGTGCGTCTTGTCTCTGGCTACAGGTGGGTTTTCTTCCCCCCCCCCTCCACCAACTCTCACACCCCTTCTCTCTGTCTATTGTATATTGTTCCTGGCCACAGATGGCCTATCTTTCCCTGCTTCACTTTCTGTATCTCCTTCCATCCTTTCGTTCCAGATGAGTGTCCCTTACAGTAGCTGAAGTTCAGGTCTTTTCGGTCATTAATATTTTCCTTTTTCTACCCTTCACGTCTGCCTTAGTTTGCTGTCGCCTTCCTCTTCGTTTGATCGCATATTAAAGTCTGTGTCGTGATACGTGATTTGTTTCTCTTCTTTTGTCTTTCTTTGCTTCGAAAATATCACACATCTCACTTGGTCCCCTCAGATACTGTCAGTGGTGAGGCGTCCCTTTCCCTCACTGATGCAGACCTCACACTAATGTCTGCGGCTATTCACAAATCTTGGATCGTAGTTTACAAAGGTGAACAATTACTTCACTTAAAAAGGAAAACTTCCAGGGAGTACCACCCAGTTGCACGCCGACCAAAAATGTAATTTATGAAGCAGAAAAAAGCATCCAAATATAACTGCATAAACATTCTTCTTTCTCATCTTTTGAGTCTGATGATTAATCATATTACCCCACGACCGTTTATACGGGGATCCTGCAGCTTCAAGGCTGCGCTGCCATCCGTAGTATCAGAATCAAAATCAGAATTTATTTCCATTTTACAATGGTTATTCTTTAAACATTTTACAAATAAAGACTATTTAGTACAAAATACTAGTTCAGTGTGCTGAATATACACATACACATACACACTCCTATGCAAACACACACACACACACACAAATAAACATACAAACAAACAACAAACAAATATACATACCCACACGCACACACACACACACACACACATTTACATACACACACAGGTACATAAACACATGCACATACACAAGAGTGAAATATTGTACAATATAAATGAATAGGAGTGAACACAAAGTGAAGTTTGTATCAGTTAAAGACAATGAAATTGAAGTAAAAGTATAAGACATTACATTTAAAGAATAAAATTACATGTAAGAGTAGGTAAAATAAAAATTAAGACAATAAAACAGTGGGTGTCGCTACGCGTACACAGCGGTGAGTGTGTGTGTGTGTGTGTCAAAAGAACAGCAAAAAAGCGTAACAGAGGAACACGACCTGAAGGTGTGGTAATAACACATTAGCCACAAAAGGGAGGGGAGAGGTCGGGAGAGGGGAGGGGAGATGGGGAGAGGGGTGACACACACACACACGTCTACAGGGAGATCGGCAAATTAGACCCAAGCCGCCTGGAGCGGCGTGAATACATCATAATGTTCGCTTGCCACGTCTCTAGGGAGCTGGGAGCTGGCTGTGGCTCGTGAGTAGTGGCGGTGGCACCACCACCACCACCACCACCACCACTGCAGCAGCAGCAGCGGGTCGGAACGACCACCATGGGAGGAGACGGGGTGTGAGGGGAGGGAGGGGGGGGGGAGGGAGAGAGGGAGTGAGGTGAGGGAGGTCGTACTTCCTGGCGTTGCCTCCTCCTCCTCCTCCTCCTCCTTCGCCTGGAATCTCGTGGTGTCGTGCGTCCAGAGTCCCCCGTGGGACGCGGCCTCACATGCGCTACCCAGTACGCCAACACACAAACTGGTTATTATTATTACTGGGGTTTCCTCCCCTCCCCCCTCACATCCTCCCCCCCCCCTGTGTGTGTGTGTGTGTGGGTGGGTGTGTGTGTGTGTCCCTCGAGAGACCAGTGGGGGTGTTTTGGCTGCCGTGTTGTCGTAGTCTTCTTGCGTTACGGTGTTATTTTCATTACTACTACTCCCGTGTTTTAGTCTTGGATTAAAGGTTAGTTGGTACTTACCGCGTGTTCTGGGTCGAGGGGTTAGTAGGTACTTACCGCGTGTTCTGTGTCGAGGGGTTAGTAGGTACTTACCGCGTGTTCTGTGTCGAGTGGTTACTTGGTACTTACCGCTTGTTCTGGGTCGAGGGGTTAGTAGGTACTTACCGCGTGTTCTGTGTCGAGTGGCTACTTGGTACTTACCGCGTGTTCTGGGTCGAGTGGTTAGTAGGTACGTACTCCGTGTCCTAGCTCGAGGGGTCAGTAGGTATCTGGTTACACTATGTGGCTTTGCCTTCTCTGAAAGTGCCCATGCATGCAAAACATGTGAGTGAGTGCCAAAGGTACACAGAGATCACGGTATGTCATGAGTTTCCGTGGTACTAACAGCTGTCCATTGCTTAATGAAATGCCAGAGGCGCTTATACTAAACACGTTTTCAGGCTTAACTTTTTTGATGGAGCCACATATGTGTGAGTGCTTGGGTAGCTCCAGGTGTGTGGCTATGTATATATCCATGTATATATATATATATATTATCCAAACCTTTTTTTTTTTTTTTTTTGCTTTCTCTCGATTTTCTAGATTTCCAAATCATTATTCTCTCACTCTGGCTTATTCGTATGTGTATCAACTTCTTCTCGCCTGCTCACACATATAGCTGTTGGTACACGCGGTCCGTAAATTTCATATTCCATCCATCAATATGCAAAGCTGATTATTCTGTATTGTATTCCTCGCGTCACATGCGACAATGCTCGTATTCCCGTCACCTGTTGTGGGCGTATACCGATCTCTCTCTCTCTCTCTCTGATCAAAGCCGCCACATCTTATGGACAGGTGCGGTGGCAATGTCCGACACTCTCCTGCTGCTAGTAACATTTCCCTACGTCCATTTGATGCAAGTGGGAGGAGAGGTGAGGGTAGTAATCTCTTCCGTCCGTTTCTGGCATCCTGTCAATGAACTTTTCCGTCCATCTTAGTGCCACTTAAGAGTTTTCCGTCCATCTGGGACACCCATTGATCATCTGTGTCCCTATTTTGCCGCCTGGGCGAGGGTTCGATACGTGGCTGCTCTTGTCGCCAAATGTCCGTCCGTCCGTCCGTCCGTGTGCCTGCCCCCGCCGCCTCTTATGGGAGGCGAGGGACCAACGCAATCAGCCAGAAAGGCCGGTTGTTTTGTTTACCTGTGATCGCCGCTCACAGGTGCAGAGGACGCCGTGGGCTGCGGGTTGTTTGCTGTGTGGGCTGTGGGCTCTTGCGGTGGTCGTGGGTTAACGGGAGTCCTCACACGATCAATACGAAGTGTTTATCTTTGAATCTGATGTTTGGTTCGTCTTCATAATAACATTTTTCTTTTTCTTTTTTATTGTTCCCCTCTGATTATATGTATACAGTGTACAGTTCCGGTCCTTTTATAGGGGCGTGTCCTTGGGTGATCCCCTGATGTATGAGTGCGTGTGTGTGTGTGTGTGTGTGTGTACACAATGGAGTGTGTTCTAAAGTGGGGATTTCGTTTGACGCGCATGTAGATGAGAAGGGGTCGGATGGGTCCCTCTCTATTCATGTATATGTAGAATATAGACACATACATATAGCATATACAGATATGTAGGTGCGAGCGCTTTACACACACGTGTGTGCGCGCGCACTGACAACGTACACTCCCGGCCAAGAGGCAGCTCTAAGTACAAAATATAGACTTGCACGAAATATAAATCAAGAAATGCAAATATGTACATACTGAGATATGTATTTGTTATAGACGTTCAATCTCTCTCCCTCTCTCTCTCTCTCTCTCTCCCCCCACTCTCTCTCTCTCTCTCTCACTCTCTCTCTCTCTCTCTCTC
>JAYMFT010422788.1:0-17552 GCA_038088735.1 Panulirus argus
GACTAAAAGGGGAGGGAGCGGGGGGCTGGAAATCCTCCCCTCCTGTTTTTACGTTTCCAGAAGAAAGAGAAGTGAGCCAAGTGAGGATTTTCCCTCTAAGGCTCAGTCCTCTGTTCTAAACACTACCTCGCTAAGGCGGGAAATGGCGAATATGTATGAAAAAAAAAATATATAAATCATATTTATTATACTTGATCACTGTTTCTTGCGTTAACGAGGTAGAGTTAAGAACAGAGGCCTGAGCCTTCGAGGGAAAATTCTCACTTGGCCCCCTTCTCTTTTCCTTCTTTTGGAAAAGTAAAAACAGGATGGGAGGATTTCCAGCCCCCCACTCCCTCCCCTTTTAGTCGCCTTTTACGACATTCAGGGAATACTTCCCACGTATATATATATATGAAATAATATACAAGCAATACTAACTTTTTCATGAACATTCATATGGACTACGAAAACACATATGAGCACAAGACCCTGTCAGTCTGTAACAATAAAATTCAGCATTAACAATACCTTATAGACAATCTTCATGTTAGTTTTTGGGTCATATATCTCATCATGATGAGTTGTGGGTGGAGCAGTGATGCGGCGCTGCTGCAACAAGGCTGTGATCTGTTCAAGCTGTCTCTCTTGAACTGGCTGCAGAGCCTGAAAAGTGTTGCCCTGTAAAATAATAGTAAAGAACATTGATTCTGAGGCCTGGGCTATCCATTTCAGATCCTAAACCGCATGCAAGGACCCAACTGTTGCAAAGTACCTTTAAATGTAACACCTATTCAAGGAGCACCTTAATAAAATGGTATTATCAAGCTAAATGAGTGGCATGATAACGAGAATTTTCGAAACAGAAAGCTACTGATGAAAATGTTTAATGTTCACATAAGAAGCAAAACTGAATACTTCTGCTCTGTATGGTTAAAAGTCAAACACATGAAAATAAAGAGATAATTCAGAAAGAGTTCACAAGCAAAACTGACAGCCTTGAGTACATGAATTATCATGAGAGGTTGAGAGTGCTTGAATTTTCAGCCTTTATTATAAAGAAGGAGGGAAAGATCAAGGGCGGCAGCAAATAGAAGGCATTAAAACAAATTGTTTGAAATCTAAGATCATAAGGGTGGCAGCAAACAGAAAGCATTAAAACAGTGTTTGAAATCTAAGATCATCTCAAAAAGTTGGAGAGATTATTCAAAACAATACCAGGAGAAAAAAGAAACTTACATGAGCAATTACAGAAACAATCAAACGAAGGCTAAGTGTATGGTTGAGATCAATCTCTGATGAAACTCCAACTGACAACCATTCACAAGGTGTGGTTGCAGAGAGTACTTGTACTCAGTAATTAAAGAATAAAGACATGCAGTGAGTGCCACATGCTAGCCCTATCAATTAGGCAAAATCACATTGTGGGTACTCACAGGAAGATCAGTATATCCTCAACTCCAATTCCATTTATATTAAGTGGATCAAGTGCATATAGCTTCTTTGCACATACATAAATATCATAAAACCCATCCAGTGTGCTAAATTGATACAGGGACTAACATACTGAGTGAGACTACAGTCTCAAGTCAGATACACATCTACAGCCTAACACAAAATAAAATAAAAGTCATTCCTCTATCACCCTCATCTGAAATACTATTTTCCCTATATACTAGAATCAATTGGACACACTCATCAGAAAGTTTTAACACTCTTTCTGGGAAATAACACAACACAACAATAAATCAGCACTGAGTTCACCAATTATGGAGACTCTACTGCTGTGGCTAACCTTTTGAGGGAGTTCCAATTGGAATGGGCATCAGAGATATAGATAGACAGAAAGAACAATAGTCTTCACCATATTATTTCACGTGATGGCACGATGTTGAACCTAGCTAGGGCTAAGGTTTATTACATTGACCACTGTCCTTTGAACTTTTCAACAACAGAACTTTTAGTATCATTTAACCTTAAATATTAGCATCTTTCATCAAAAATAATAACTGTATGAGTTTTCCCAAACAACCTGCACTATGTGTTACTGTGCACTCTTGCAGTATGAGACAGCCAGTGTACTGATGTAATCAAATCAGCTGGCTAATTGGATCAGGGTGTATGACATCACATATAAGATAACAGAGCCTCCTGGTGAAGGCATCCACAATTGTTGCGAGGTGAAACTGGTTTTGCTTACATGAACAGGAAAAAATTTCCATATAAAATCAATCAAGGAATAATGTTCTGATGGCATTATCATAGTTTGTCAAACTGATTCATCATTATTTATCCAGTGTGACATCAGCAATACCTCATGAAATTACGAGATGGCACTGTTGCATGCTCTCATGGAAAACACTGAAACAGGATCAAATATGGCCATTATCTTGAGACGAAGGAAAACGAGGATGTGAGATTTGGCCTAGCAACTAGCCCTACACACCCGATGTCCACTTAACACTCTCCTTCACCAACAGAGAGCAGAGTATACTAAATTATGGAACGCTTCCTTTACAAAAATATAATACTGTACAGACATATTCTGTGTTCGTTTTTAAATGAGGGTATGAACCAGAGAGAAAGTAATGCCGTTTAAGTGTTAAAACTAAATTATTTGAGAGCCAATAATTCAATTAAATGTTATTCTTACTTCCATAACATTATACCATGTATAATGGTATAGCTTTACTAGAATTGGGATGGTACTGTAAGTAATTCTAATTACCATAGACTCAGATCAAGGCAGATTATACTGTCTCAAATCATGAATGTTTGTCTACTGTTGTTCTGGAATCCAGCTGGGTTTGTACTGCCTCCCATGAAAATTACTACCACAGCAGTAAGACAAGACAGAATGAATAGAAAATGTTTCAGCTGGTAGTAAACTCAAGGTCACAAGAGCAAAGATTTAAGAACTGCAAAACTGGTGCTTAAATTTTTCAGTCAACACGAAATATTTAGAGGAGTTCTTAAAACAGCAAACCCTCATGTGATCAGATGTAAGGATCATGTAAATGTGGTGCAAACATATCTCAAGGGTTGAGACTATTTCAAGATATCAACTGACTTAGCAAACAGACACTGAAGAAAAGGAGAGAAATCTAAGGAAAGGAGCTATTCACAAGGAGACTTATCATGATTCAAGGGCTTTTAATTAAAACTTCCAAAGAATGGAGAGATCAATTCAAGACTAATCAAGATCTTTTTATTCTATACAGTATCTAAATCTTCACCATTCAGACTGAGAAACTATTTAAATTACTGACTTTAGTATTCTCTGCCCAAATCCAGCAATCTCTGCATATTTGAAGGGTGTTTATTCCCAAGTTCGTGTTCATCTGGATCTTGTGATATCCCTTTCAACCTTCTAAATCAAAAATGTCTTCCTTTAGATTTTTTTCCTTATAACTCAATTGGAAAAATTACAGTACAACTTAAAATATGCTAATTCTGAATCACATCCTAACCCTCTTTATTACCAATGCAATCTAAAACAAATAACAAAATATAAAGTTTAAAGCAATCTTTTTTCTAAAACTAAAATTCAATACACTCATACAGCACAGAAATAAAGTAATAAAAGAAATAGATACACTAGTATAGTAGCAACAGAATTTGCCAGCATTGTAATTTACCTGCTGAACTAGTTGTATAGGGTTCTCACTTGAGCCAAGAGGTTTCGTGTTATCCCCCCCAGGGAGGTGTACAGTGAAAGGGGTCTCGTCTCCTCCTGATGAACAATACACAATAGAAGTCAGGCTCTGAGAATCAGAGGTGGACTGGCTACACCCAGGCACAACCTCAGTAGATTCTGTACAAAAATGAAAGACATGAAAAGTTAACCTAAAACTTTAGCATACACAGATATTGTTTTCATACACAAGGAAAAAGAATAGAACGGGATGATGAAGAGGAGGATAAGATATGATAGAATAGACCTTTGACAACAGTATGAGAATGGTCTTATCTGAGGACAGACTGTCTTTCAAAGAAGCAGTATTCAGTAAGTACATTACTGCATATCCAGATCACTATAATCTATGAGACAATCAATGTATTTCCTTTATCTGTGACTTTTAGAGATTTTCAGCAAAACAATTCATCTCTTCCATACTGAACCTGATATCTTACCTACACACTTAATGGAGGGAGCTGGTATTGTGGATGAAGCTGTGGTAGATATTGTAGAACCTGTCACATAGATGGGCCCTGTGCTCACTTTAATGGTGAGGGCTCGGTCACCACATGTTACTGGTTCCTGATGTAAACCAGCAATGTTTTCATTACAAAGTACTGAAGCATTTGATGAGGAATGGTGTGCCAAATGCAATGACACATCATCAACCTTAACTGGAGTTGTTGCTCTTCTCTCAGGAGTGAGTTGTGACTGACTTTGTAACAGTCCACTACTGGATCCTAAAGTAAACCCAGTGGCAGATGACATCACTAAGTTTTGGGGTGATATATTTACAGCCCTTGATAATCCTGCTACTGAACTACTAAAATTACTGGAAGGTGCGACAGATTCTATTACATGATTTTTTGTTGTCACCTCACAATCTTGTTGTGTCTGCTTGACACCAAGGAAAGAAGTCAAATCCCTAAACTTTGTTCTCTTTGCTATATCACGCAAGTACATGCTTCCAGAGACTTTTGGCACTGATTTTGGAGCAAGAGTCTTCCAGTCAATGTATTTTGGTTTAATATTATTGGAATTTTTCATCTGCTGGTGAGAATTCATGGGCAAATTTATCTTCTGTATATTTTGACTTGGACGTGGGAAAGATAGTGACATTTCAGTTGTTTCTCTTGGTTGACAAAGATGTGAATTATTTACTGAAACAGAGTTGGGGTTAAGGTTTTCGGCAGCTGGGACTTCAGGTGTGGCTACAGAGTCTGAGCTTCTTATCTGAAGCATGGAGATACTGCCATCAGCATTATACTCTGGGATCAAGACGAAAGATCCAAAGTTAACATCATTATCACCAGCATCATTTGCTGAAATGCCACATGAACCATTTCCATGGACCTCCTCAGATCTGTCTTCCCCTGAAAATACTGAGG
Source organism: Panulirus argus (assembly GCA_038088735.1). Lineage (NCBI taxonomy): Eukaryota > Metazoa > Arthropoda > Malacostraca > Decapoda > Palinuridae > Panulirus > Panulirus argus. The sequence continues at coordinate 5,047 of JAYMFT010422788.1, forward strand.
AAGAACCTCCTTCTAAACCTTCACTGTTGCTGTCTACTTCAGTTATCTGGCTTTTCTGGTCATCTGGTAAGCTTGAGTGAGTTGCAGAGAGTTCCTCAATTTTCACTGGTGGATGATGAATAAGTTGTTGCTGAGTTGTGACACTTCCACCAAGAAACTGTGGAAGGTTTAGTTTACAAGCCTCTTCTGGTGACAATTCAATGGTCTGGGAACTTCCATCTTCTCCTTGGATGATGGCAACTATTGCAGAGAGGTTCCTTGACTGAACCTGATTCTCTTCTGTACCTACCTGTATAACTTGGCTCTGATCTGCTGCTACATTCACACTATGCCCCTCAACTTGCATTTGGTTAGAAACAATAGGAAGGTTCACAATATTCTGAACATTTTCTACAGAACCCTCCTCTTGATTGCTAATTCCATTCCTGCTCTCTATGTGTGAGTGTACAAGTTCAGCATTAGCTGCCAGTGCAAACATGTCACTCCCACAGCTCTCCTCACCTGCATCAGTAAAATTAGAATCTTTTGAAATAACTCTCTGCACTGGGGCACTGTGAAGTTGAAAGAATCCTCCAGACTCAGCTCCATTAAGTTTTTCAGGTCCATCAACATTATCATTTTTCTCTGAAGAGAGAAGTCCATACTCAATCTTCTGCTGATTCACAGAATGTCCTACAATTTTCTGCACACTTCCAGCTTTATCTTGTGAAAGCATAAACCCAGGCACTTCTCTGCCATTCACTCTGACCTGCACTAAGTTTGATCTTATACTGTCTGCAAGATTCTCAGACTCGCTAAGCATTGATCCTGAGGCCTGGGAATGCTTGCCCCCTGTTCCAGCATGAAAGAGACTTTTTGGATCATCCTGTGACATTGCACTTCCATGTCCTTCAGCTCCTGTGGCAAGGGCTGCATTATCATGGACAAGCGAATCTGTTCCATTGCTCGTCAAGATCACCGGCTGTCCATTGAGAAACAGTAGCGTTTTTGTCATCTTAATGAGCGACTAAAACACAATTATCGTTTTCCTGTAAAGAAAAGAAAGATATTAAGGTAAAACAGCTAAGAATGAATCATCTATTCAAAACTTGGCAACATGGGTCCAGACCATCTTGCTTTAAATCCTGTATAGGTTAGAGATCCAAAGAAAGTACAGAAGAGCTTCCATATATCGCAATTGTTTATGCAATAGCCACCATGTTGCATCCAAATTTGCATTTCAAGTAACATAGCTCATATTTGTTCCATTCTATTCAGGTTTTGAAATACATGTACAGTAGAGGTATGGAGATTTACTTATGTTACTCATACTCCACCTTATCTCTCCCAGTTATGTTTTCTCTGTAACTTCTGTCCCTATCCTTAGGTTCCCATTTTCTGCTGCACCACATACCAAGAAATCTTGGGACACTCCATCCCCTCTCCTCTTGACCCATTGAAAGCAGTCATGTTTTAGATTCATGCAATTAATAAAAAAAATGTGTAGACGTACACATCATGCAACCTTAAAAGGCAGAGATACAGATTTATGACTAAAGTTATAGGCATTGGCCATCCTGATATCTGATCATTAAATGATAAAAAAGCTGGAAGCCAAAAATCCATATCAAAGTTTTATATGAGTAAAATATTCACCCTGCAGCACATTTACAGTATCCTCAAATTAAAACACCATATTCAGAAGGGTCAGAGCAATAATATATGTACAAATGGCCCATGACAATATGAGGATTGTAATTAGAGGGTGGTAACTCACTGCTGAGGTGGAAACAACTGTCATGTACCCAGCAACCCAACCATCTCCCCATGCATTGGAGTGTCATGGTCAATGAAATGAAATAAATACTGTGACTTATGAAATAAATGTATTTACAGGATGGAAATCTTTTTAATAACATCTCATGAGTAATTAATGTATGCTTCACATGCCCTCTTCCTCCCATGAGTCACTCTTTTCTAAGTTGGTTTTCCCATGGTATATTTACTGTTGTTCTGTTTCTAGTACAACATGCACAGTAAGGGCCAATAAAGACAATGTCAAATGTATTAACTCAAGATAACATGGGCTTGAAGGGAAAATCAGGTGGTTTTTATACGTTTTGCTTATTTCTAGAAGTGTTTCTGGTAATTCCACATAAATTAAACACACTACTTTCCTGATCTTCAGAGCCCTGTTTGCTATCGTGGAAAATAATCGTAAACACAGTCAGAGCAGATACCTGACCGTGTTCACATCTAGGAGTCATGTTGGCAAATACAAACTACAACACTAAAAATTAAGGTACATTTTGGCTACAAAGGGAAGCTAAGAAAGCTTTTAGTAGGTTCTGTTGAAGTTATTGATGTTTTAACTATTTCCATTATGTTCAACCTAACATATCACTTGGTGTTCAAAGCCCTTCCCATTATCAATTTGTCTAATGCCACAAAATAAAACTTAATGAAATGAAAGCATCATCATTATTGTGCCCTCCTGACACCTTAAATTTACCATGGAAGTCTTCTGTCCTCACTTATACGAACCTACCATTCCCAAAGATAAAAAGGGCAATACAGAATATATTTTCAGTGTGCCCCTCAGGTACGACAAACAGCATTTCTCTGGTTCCTATGATCTGCTTTCTACATAAATTACATATATCCACATCAATATGCATTCCATAATATCTCATCAAAATTCTACTCTATAGATGTGTATCACTTATTGACAAAAAACATATCAAACTATATTTCAGTGCAATGCACCTTTAAACTTCTAGTTTCACCCTGACAATTATGGAAGACTTTTAAATTTCAATTATCCCAAACCTGAACAAATATACTCTCGGTACATTAGTTGTAATCTATTTCAAAACGCGTTACGTCTGAATGTACATAACTACGTGAAACAAATCGTCCGATATGATTTTCGTCTATGTATGTCAATCAATAAAGGCGCGACCCTAAATTACAATTTTGACATTTTCGAGAAAACAAAGCAATTTTCTTAAAAGTGTAATCATACTCGAATAAGGATACAATGACAAATAATGTCCTTAATGATTAAAAACTAAACTTCCTCGTATGACCACAATAGAAATGGTCCACGTATTCAACAGCGGATTTTACGCAAAGTGTTGTCGTGTCTTAAGAAATCTCATCTACGCAACTAGAAAATGAGTATGAAGGGCTTATTGTAACAAATAAAAATCACTTACATCATGGATTACAGGAAAAACAGATCTCCGAAATTGTCGGGGTGACCAACCCAGCTTATCGCCTGCTCGATTGTTTTCATTTGTAAAGCTCATGGTCGCTGGGTCAAAGATATTTTTTACAAATTTCATTAAATCTTTAACATTCCGCATTAAAGTTAGTATACATGTCATCATCTGATTAATAAATTGTAGAGCTTATTTTCTTTTGAAGAATTACATTTGTATGCGACGAGTGTTGTTACAAAATTTAGTCTAAATGAAACAATATTTGGCCCCTCTCACCTTATGGTCACGTGCTACCATCTATTGGTCGTGTATTGAAGTGTTAATAGTACCTTTAACGATTATTAACCACAAATACTCACATATACAGATACTAGATAAAGATATTGAGCAATAACCAGGCTTACAATAACTGTTCCCGATACCCACTAATAACAATTTTTATACAGCCCAAAATGTCTGTATATGGTTCTCCCTGACATGCATTTTCTTAGCAGAAAATGACGACTAAAGATAATCTTATATGTAGATCTTTTTTATCATTGGACTTATGCTTTGGCTACTTAAATCTAACACGGAAGCGGACCTTGCAAAGGTACACGGCAATAGAAAGACACTACAAAAAGATTTGCAACTGTTCATCTCCTAGATTTATTTGGTTGAGATAAACTAACTAAAGCTCTCGACTAATTACTAAAGATTGAATTCCGATTCACAATCCAGTTTTTTATATGTCAACCTAAGTAATGAAGCACTGAATCCAACTACTGAATTACAATATGAATAAAAATTATCTACATGTGATGCACATGAAATTAAGTAATACTGATTCAGTAGAAGACAACAGAATAGGCTTGAATGCTGTGTGTGAATGCTCTATCAACTGGAATGCTTCATGTTGCAGTATTCCCCTGATTTTACTCAGAACGCATGTAGTCTTTTTATTCTTTAAGGGTTTTGATCGACCTCCCGGCCCCTCCCATACTCCCTATGCCTTGATATCTGTTTCCTGAAAATCAGATTGAGAGAGAGAAACGCTCATAGGATATAACAATATATTCTTTATATCTATAACAAAGATTATTTCACAGGACAAAGTGTGGAAAGATGCCTGGAGGTGGGACCATTAAACGGGAGATGGATTGGCACTACCTACTGATGTGACGCTGAGACCCGGTGGGGTTCGAATGCCTTTAGACTCATAGGTTGTTGGTTTTAAAGGCCAGCGACATATGGGAAGCCTTTAAAGGGCGACGAAGTTAAACATAATGATACAAATTCATTATATGACCTATTCAAAGCACAATGAAACAACATTGGTGTTTAAACTTTAAACAGGGTTCCTGTAATGTTCCTCAGAGGTGAGGTACTGGGTCGTCTGATCCTGTGGTTTTGGAGTGAGGTGATGGGTTGCCCAGGTTGTATGCTGGTGCGTAGACTAGCTGAACGACTGACTTGAGTATCCTTCAAGACAGCGGTGAACGACTTGTTACGGGGACTTGCACGTGGGCAATTTCCCAGCAAGGTGTGAATTATGACTGACATACAAGAAAGGCTTGTGGGGTGATGTGTCGTTCACGCCATCTTTGGTGTGAATAATGAAGTGCAGCTGGTAGGGCTTTGTAGCGAGCCTTGTGTTGCGCAAGGCATCGAGGACGTTCACGCCATCTAGAGTGTGGCTTAAAACCCGAGACCAGATGGGCTCTGTATGTAAAGAGTGGGAGTGAGATCTCGCAAGACATCCCGGCCAAGTTGCTGTCACTGCGAGAGTCCCACGGGTGGTATAGTTGCGGACAAAGAAGCTTTTATGGCGACCTTCAAAGTTATGTTTCCATCTATTTCTTAATTCTTCGCTATCTGCCATCTCTAGGGATCATAACTAAAAATTAGGTTTATAATCAATTATCATTTACGGATTTAAGTTTTTCGAGGGTGCTGTGTTCAGCAATTGTCTATCGTGCACGGACGGAGTCAGAAATTCAACGATTGATATAATTACACATATGACTTAGTTGCAATGTTGATCCTCACAAGAGGTATTCTAATTTAGGGATAAATTGAACACATCCGAGGTAGTTTTTGTGACATATTTGACCCGGGGAATTTAAAGCGCCTATGGCTTTCCATGCAGAAACAAAAGAATGTAATATTCCTGGTCATCTTTCGTTGTTTCAGTGACCACTAATGACTAATTTACATAAGGAAACAATCAAAGTTATCAAAATTAAAAAAGTGTGGTCCATTGTTCGTAACTGCCATAACACCAGTGAAAAAAAAAGTGCAAGTTCAAAACAGCACAAAATGAGCTATTCTTGTGTGACAGTTGTACTGTAGAATGAAGAATACTCTTACATCTATATATCTTGTATATCATCAACAGTCTCTTATGGCAAGCTCCTGGCAAGTGGACATACGTAACGTGACACAGGATACATCAAACTACCACATATTACCTTCGAACAGTGATGCGGTGTCCTCATATCAACTCGATGTGCAGGGACCCTTCTGGTCCGTCAGCTGAAGACGATATGCATTTTGATCCAACCGATATCAGCAGTAAATTCACGAGGCACATTGAGGTAATTACGGTGGTTAAACACTCAGAGCAAATACTGGGGTATTGGCTGCACGACAGCCAGTTTGTTGTGGCAGAGTTTTACCTACCCGCCACCAGAGGTCACGTATCAACTGTTACAGGACAACAACAATAACAAATGTCTCGAACAATTTTATTGGCAAGCAAAACATTTCCATAAAAACTGGCAAAGCTAATACTGATGAATACAAGAATTCTAATGGCTAGCTATATAAAGTAACACAACAGGAAAGTACTTGAATACATGTCTGGCATTATACAGCACCTGCATAACATAATTACATGATTTAAAACACTGCAGTTACCACTCAGCTAAGCTATGAATACTGAATATATATATATATATATATATATATATATATATATATATGCAAACACTGAAATTTTAATACACATTTACATATATATAAAATTCTAAACAGCATGCAAAAAGGCAAGAAATGCAGCATGTATAATCATAGAAAATACAGTAACACGTTCTGCATAGTTCTAAGGCATTTTGTTGAAGGCAGTGATATGGGGCGACAGCTGGGGGGTGCTCTCCCATCTCTCCACCCAAGAGGACCCCCTCTACGCCCTCATCCAAGGGTCACCTCCCCCCCTCTGGCATATCACCTGACCTCCCCAAACCTGTTGTATCCTCCCTCACTGGGGTATCTGACCCAAACATCTGTTGTCTTGTGTCTTACTGGTACAAGTGACTCCATTGCAAGTTTTACTATAGTGAATGAGACCATTTGACCTCCAGCACTTTTCACACCCTTCCCTGTGAGGTCAACTGACCTCCAGCACCGGTGATACCCTCCTCTTGAGGCCATCTGACCTCCAGCACCCGTCATACTTTTCACGTGAGGCCACCTAGTTTGCAGCTGTCTCACTCTTCCATGTGAAGCCACCTGACCTCTGGCTGTCACGCTCTTCAATGTGAGGCCGCCTGACCTACAGCTGCCGTACCCTTCCCTATGCCTCAGGGGCCACCTGACCTGCAGCTGTCATGCTCTTCCATGTGAGAACACCCCGACCAAATAATAACTATCATACTTTCATGTCATACCCTTTCCAAATATATCTTCCGATTAGACAATTCTCTTTTACGAACCTCTGTTAAGTGTGCTGGATTACATCTATACACCTGCATTTATTCATAAAGACATGCAGAGCTCCATTTATAAAAAAAAATAAAGCCACGTTTTTATGCGAATATTGCCATGGTTTACATTAAACGGAATATACCAACAGCGGCTGGTGTATGGTTGCCAATCTCACTAACTCGCAATCTACTGTCCTTCATATATCTAACATACAGTGACTCGTGTACGTTATGGACGTTCAGAATTGCCTGTTAGGAACGGTCCCAGGGTCCAACACAGAGAGAAAGACCAGGTTCCCTGCCATATCCTATAAAGGACTTCTAAGCGTTCTTCATGAACTGTCGGCAACTGTTGCTGTCCGTTATTTGGCGCGCAGCTTCACTTTATCATTTAATCAACTTTCGTTACTTAAATTTGACTCTTTACGCATCCGTATTGTGACTGTAAAATTCCGAGAAGGTGTTTTAATGCATTACCTAACTCTACGTACATAACAAAAACTTAATGAGATTATCTCTTTCTTAATGTTCATGAATATTAAATGTAATCGGCTGACCATTGGGTGCGGTGCATATATCAGACTTCCGGATGCTGTTATGGCCACAGGGTAGCCATAGATTCATTCTTAGTCACTTCCAGGCTCAAGTATAAGCTAATCTTGCCAGCTCTAAAAGTCGCTGTCTCCACACAAGGCATCATGAGGTGATACAACGAGCATTTACGATAACTAGAGGTCTTAATCACGATTCATGGAGTACCAAAGGCTCGGTGGTGAGTAGTGTGGCTTGCTAAAGTGACGAGGTTTCTAGATCTAGTACATTGCTTGATTTGTGTGTGTATGTGTGCGCGCTACGGGGAGAGAGTTTTACTCTCGTTTGGCTCTGTCTCTTGACCCCGTATATATGTGGAATCTTTACTCTTATATATGGATCCACACATATACACCACCCAGTACCCATTCATCGACCAGTTCCGAAGGGGGAGGATGTACAGCTGGGATTGGCTGTGGCCCTACTGCCGCGGCCAGTATTCGAACCAATGCCAGCCGACCCTAGACGGACCCAAGCTGACTCAACGCTCAGTAGCGTTAACCGCTAAACCACGGAGGCCCGTGTGTGCGTATATGTATGGAGGCGGTGAACAAGACGGAGGCATTAAAGTCGTATAATACATGACTGTGCTGGGATGCTATACGTGCGACAATCATCACTAAATTGTGCTCTAGTGATCCTTACGTCCTCTGCACCGGTCGACCGCTTTCAAACTATGCTGCAGGACCGAACACACGCACACACTGGAGGTGTACAGAGCGAAGAAGACGAGCAGGGGGAGACAGCACAACGGGACGGCAAGGAGAAGATAGACGAAGAAAAACGAGAAGAGTAAGTACAATAAAGCGAAAACGGAGGTCAGGAATGAAAACAAGAAAAGGAAAACTAGAAGCGAGAGATATAGGACTACCATAAACAGACCGGTAACTGGGAAGTTGGGTGGACGAACTGGATACCGGTTGAGAGCCGGGGTGTGAGAGGACGCTGTGGGTGATGGGGAAGACGATGGGATGGAGGAAGAGATGAAGGAAGAGGACGAGGAAGAGGATGGAAGGACAGTGGAAGGGGTGCTGGAGGGGAAGAGAGATCGTGAGGAGAAAGCGGCCAGAGGGTTGCCACGTATTGAGAGACAAAATGGAGGTGAGGAGGAGGAGGAGGAGGAAGACGACCATGAAGATGACCACGATGACCACGAAGAAGAAGAAGAAGGAGAGGAAGAGGAGGAGGAAGAGGAGAAGGACGAAGGGAAAAAAGAATGAGGATAATGGGGTGAAGTAGACGACAGCTCAAACCACTTTTCCTTAATGCAACGAGAGAAGAACACTTCCACCTACCACCAGCGGCACGAGGCTACCTTCTACACCATCAGTGGGGGGTAGGGGGGGAGGAAGAGACCCCTGTAGACTACTGTGTCCAGACTACTAGAGTGGGGGACACATAGCCGCCCGGAGGGCTACCCTCTAGACTACCACTTCAGAACAACGACATTAAGTGACACAAGACATACCACTAGGGAAAAAAACTCAGCTGATGCACATTTATATATATATATATATATATATATATATATATATATATATATATATATATATACACTAGAGGTTCTCATTAAGCAGATAAGATTCTTAAACTTTTCCTTATCCACATGAGAATCTTATTACCGTCTCAATATTTTGTTTTTCATTAAAATCATAATATAAACTGCAACATTATTTTCCGAGAGCAAATTATGGTTTCATGCATTACCCCTCTCCCGATCAGGAGGCATCAGTGAGACACAATAAGACAACTGCATAACGGGATATTTAGGAAGCTAAGCTAAAAATGGAGGAGGTCCTACGACCTCACCTACAGGGACTCCGGTGGTCTCACATTACACACACACACACACACACACACACGCGTTGTGGTCCTAACCATGCAGGAAGGAAGGTGGAACAGGACAGCTGGTCACAAGAACGTTTGGGACTTTTACACACGTTGGAACTAACCCATACGCCTTAGGGAGCGTTTGGATCAGCAGCAACTGGGGCTGCGAGTCAAGCAAGATCAACATGGCGGCTACCATTTGACCGGGAAGCTTCCAAGTTATCCTAAATTCTTCATTTACTATGAAACTCCAAGTCCAGCTAGCGACCGCGGTACATATAAATGCAAGGATCTGTGTTCAGTACAACCTATTAGTGAGTTGAGGCAGAGTTCAGCTCAGGTGCGGTCCTCTGCTGTGTTCTGACATAAACTAGGCTTTCATGTTTCCCTAAACGTACGTATAATAATGAAAAGACAGTCATTACAAAACTGAACACTTTTTTGTTTTTAACATTCCTAGAGATACTTATAATACATCCATAAATCTTATCATTCAAGCATTATAGAAATACAGGGTAGCAAAATAGTAAGCGCTGCCATCTGGTGGACGTCAGGGACAACTAAGAAGAGATGCGCGCACAGCCTCATTTCCCGCCTCGGCTTCTGCCGCCCGACCTGCGAAAGGAAATATTTCAGTGCTAACGTTCTATGGAAAAAAAAAATAATCTGGGTCAAAGATCTTAATTCACCATGAATTCCTATTATGTTAACCAAGTTGTGAACATTAATGAGTTAATGAGGTTAAGGGAAAATTAGTTTTTCAAGGGGAATAGCACATTTCCCTACAGACCATCATCAGACTTCCAACATGAGTGTAGATGAATAATACATAATCACATCATCAAATCCCATTAGCGGTGTGAAAATAATTGTTTGATACTTTACATGATGACCCATCTAATACTGTCTTTTGAAAGCCGTAAGTATTTAAGAACGTCTAGAAAGAAATTGTGCAAATTGTTTTAGAAATTATTGTTTCTTGTCATGCTATGTCGTCTGGTTTCGAGGATAAAAAAAATATTGTCTTGATCAGGAAGACAGTAATGTACATAAACCAAGACTTTTACGTAAAAACATCTGAATTTGAAAATCTAATCACAAAAATACCAGTATAAGGGGAAAAATCTACTTTGCGTTCGTTTTTCAACAGTACAGCAATTGACTTGCTCTGTTTATCCAATAATTTAGACAAATAGCGTCTACAGCAAAAAAAAATCAAAGTATCTAACTCGTCTCTTGCACTTAGTTATCAAACTAATGACCATAGAAAATTTATATGCATGAAATACATTTAGAGAATGGTCAGAATTAACCAGAAGTTCCGTTCTCTCTGGGAGGGAGGGGTGTCCCCCGTGCCTCCATCAGGGGAGGCGGCAACGGAGTCCCGCACAACACTGACCTGCATCACAAGATGGTACAAGCCTTGTTTTCCTTGAAGGGGTTCTCCGACTGGGTGATGCCCGTCACCAACACATCGGCTTCCTGGTGCTCCTCGCAGTACTTGATCAGGCTGCAATACATCACGAAACAGGTAAGGTAAAGCGCAAGTTTGGATGTGATAATCAGTGGTTATGAAACATGGATGGGATATGAAACACAAGACTGCATGGACATGAAACACAAGACTGATTGAACATGAAACACAAGACTGTTGGTCTTGACACACGGAACAGCTTGGTGATGAAACACTAAAACAGTTTGGACATGAAACACAAGACGGGTTGAAACATGGAAGAAACGTAAACAAGATTTAGTACAACAATATATTCATATAACGAAAACAAGAAAACTTCAGAACTTCATCATTTGGACAAAAACGAACATCTATGAATGTAATGTTAGATTTCGCTCAACACTTCACAAGCTGTCACGCGGAAACAAAGCTTAAAATACAAGCGAATTAGTAAAAACAAAATTATTGATCTCTGAACGACCAAAATAATAATAATAATAATAATAATAATAATAATGACTATACAGTAAGAAGCTATAATCTGTAATTATCAGGGAATAATAAAAACTAATTTCTGCATTCAAAACATTTTGACATGAAAAATCAGGATAACAAAAAATCCAAAAATACCTTTCAGTCTATTATTGCCGAATTAAGTCCCATCGGACACCCCCAGGGATGACACAGATAATCGTACTTCAATGGGTTTTATAAACTCTTTGAACACCCTTAAGCACGAAGGCACTACTCTTAGATATACGGGTTAAACCTTTGACTTGACCTGGCCCTTTTTCCTGACAAGGGTCATATTTGCATTGTGTGTACAGGGCCTTATAACTTGATGTTAACAGCTTTATCAATGACCCTGGCAGATGACAGACCTCGAGTCTAAATTATCAGCCGACCCACTTGTTACAAATAAGCACAGAGTGATTGTGATGTAGTCTTCCCTTAACTACCATATGACGAACTGGTCATAAACTACACGAGCAGTGATAATATTAGTTTTAAGCTTTTATAAGGGTCGTATTGACCGAACGGTGTTGTCCGCAGTGAAACTGTCGTCCAACATTTCAGTGGGTTTGGACCAAGTGGACGACGACGAGTGTGGCGAGTGGCGTGTTTGGTCTGGGGGTCAGGTGGCGCCGTGCGGTGGCCCGGGGCAGACACGGAGCAAATACCTTGAGTGATCAATAGTGGCGGGGCGGGGCGGGGCAGGGGCAGGTAGCCCACTGTGAACACCCTCGTGACACAGGGCGACAGGTCCTCTCTTCCCATCCCCCCCCCCTACACACACACACACACACACACACACTACAGTATGACATCTACCATGCTGGTCAGCCACAATCTGTTTTCTGCCTCCTTTTTAATAATAATAATAATAATAATAATAATAATAATACCAGTAGTAATAATAATGATAATAATAATAATATAATAATAATTTTCTTGTTCATTTATATCAACTGGCTTTTCCTACATGCAAATCTTTAATCTCCATCCGCGATACTTCTAATTCCCTGCCTTCCACAAGCACTGATCGCGGGTGTGGTACTAGCATCGAGCAAGGGCCTGGTGTGAGAACTTAACCGCTCCTCATGTGGTCAGGGTTCAACTCTTGAAGGGGAAAAGGCTGTGTTAGAGTCGAAGGAAGAGAAAGTATGGGGTTGAAGTAGAGTTGTCCACTTATGGAACTCAGATTTTCCTTTCTTTTCACAACTGCTTTTCACTCACACATATATA
>JAYMFT010422799.1:0-17552 GCA_038088735.1 Panulirus argus
GAGAGAGAGAGAGAGAGAGAGAGAGAGAGAGTGTGTGTGTGTGTGTGTGTGTGTGTGTGTGTGTGTGTGTGTGTGTGCGCCTACCTGTCTATGACTAACTACAAAGAGATTTTACCATTAAGCATGACTAATAAGTAGCACTAACCAAGTAACTTACTTGATTGACAACACTGCTGCTCTCTCCTGCCATTCATAACACAGGTGTCAATCCAGGGTACATTTAGAACTGTTATCAGACATCTATCTAGGATTTATTTGAAGAAGAATCAAATCTTTACATATTTTCCTGCCATGGAGACCCATTCAGATGGGCCAAACACGAGATCAACTTCACTTTACAAAGGCCACATTCATTCAACATATCAACTCTTAAGGTTTTCAAATGGGAATGCATGTACTGTTAGTCACTATCTCGAGATTTTCATATGCTATTGACACATATAAAGTACTGCATGTAAGTTTAATGTTGGCTTTATTGCATATCAATGACATTCATACATGTTATTTGCTGGTGTATGGACCACTCATCTGTCCAATTTTGTCCCAGTCCACTCACAGCAATGGTACATGGATATAACTTATGTGCCTGTGTCTGTTCAACTACTTTCAACACATTTTTAGCACTGTAATGTCTGTTACACATTGTGAAAACCTTTTTCTTTTTCAGTTAAACAAAGGTGTCTCGGGCAAGTAAACACTACATAACATGCATCCTAGCCTAGAGGGGAGGAAACACTATATAACATACATCCCAGCCCAAGGGAAAGACATTCAGCTGAGTGGACTGTGGCCCAACTACCCCATCCAAGATTTGAATCTATGCAGGGCCAACCAGTGTGCATTAGAACAATGGCTATTGACTTCATGAAGGCCACATGCATTAATTACAAGAAGCAGCAAATGGATGCCAATTCTGTCAAGAATCATAGTGCTATCCATCTGGATAAAGACCCTGTAGTGGCTTTTAAGTGGTTGACTCCACAGTGATATGTGTGAACAATATTTCTAAATTCATTGACTTTTTTTTCTGTTCATTTTGGCTGAGGCATATATGTTATGAATTCTTGAATCAGTCACCTTTGTCTCTAAGAGATACGTACAGCAATTAATGCTTGAAGCGGCATCCCATGTTTTGTTTCCAGACATTACTTCCTAAATGTTTTTTTAAAATACAGCATAGAAGGGACTCCTAGGGCAGGAGGGTAGGTAGGAAATTAATAATCTATCTGCATATGGGGAAGGAGCCTTCCATTTGTGGGGCCCCATCTCTCGAACATTCTCCGCTATCATACAGCTTCTTGAATTTATATATATACTGTCTCCATTAACCATGCCTTCATTCATTCATTCTTTTTCATTCATGCATCACTCTTATTAAAATGAAAAACTTTTTTACATCTTCATGAAAGAGTTTCTTGCTTAAATTCAAGTTATATACTCTGGTGATCCTATCCCTACTTCTCTCAAACAACTGTTCACAGCCCATGCCATCATTCTGTTTTAAGAGTATAAAAGTTGTAATTAGATCACCCCTCACTCTTCTCTCTCCCAAGATGGATAAATCTAAAGCCTGCAGCCTATCCATGTACCTCAGTTCTCTTAATTCTGGTGTTATCTTTGTTCCTCTCCAGGAATGGATAAAGAAATAGACTTATTTGCTCATATTCATTCTCTAGCTGTCAAGTGTGATGCACTGAAACCATAGCACCCCATCAACAAAAGGTCCCACAGACTTTTCCTTGGTTACCCCCAGCTGCTCGACATGCCCTGCTCCAGTCCTTTGACAGCATGTTGTTCTTATACACAACAGTACTCTAAATCACTCTATACTGTGCATGCTTTACATCCTCCTTCATGTTCAGGCCCCTAAACACTTAAAACCTTATTCACTCTCTACTTCTATCTCCAATTTGGTCTCCCCTTTCTCCTTGTCCCCTCCATTTCTGACACATATCCTCTTTGTCAACCTCTCCTCACTCATTCTCTCCATATATCCAGACCATTTTAGCACACCTTCAACTCTCTCTCAACCATTCTCTTCTTACAACCACACATCTCTCTTACACTCATTTTTTACTAAATCATCCCTCTTCACACTACATACACAGCACAGTCCTCAAACATTTTACTTCCAACACAATCACCCTCTTCCATACATTTTCATTTTGACACCATGCCCAGCATCTATACAATGCCATCAGGACTACTGCACCTTCATACATGCCCATATTTGCCCTCCCAGATAGTGACCTCTCTTTATACACATTCCTCAATTCTCCCAGGACCTTCAACCCCTCACTCCCTTCAGCTCCTATGGTTCCATTAGCTTTCTCCAAGTTTTCTCCATTCAAGCTCAGACCACAGCTAACCTGACTCTTTGCACTTGTCATGAATCTCTTACTCAGCAAAAAAACCTATATTTGCAACCATATATCATACATAATTCAACTATTCTTCAAAGTACTCTTTCCATCTCCTCTTCACCTCCTCTCTGTATCTTACAACTTTTCCATTTACCCCCATCACCAATGTTTCCATTTGCTCTCTTGTTTTCCTACACTTTTAACTTTCTTCCAAAATATTTTCTTATTCTCCATGAAATTTACTGATACTTCCTCACTACAAATCTCATTTGCCCTCTTTTACAGCCCCTGCACCAGCCTCTTGACCTCCTGTCATTTTCCCTTGTACATCTCCCGACCACTTGCATTCCTCTCATGTCTTTCCTATGCATCTCTCTTCACTTTCACTCACAAATTTTCTCTTATACATCTCTGTCATTCTTTTTGTGCTCAGATGCATAAGCACTAATACTACAGGTTGCCAATAAAAAAGTCCAGCAATTGATATTCTGGTTCCATCAGTTTTCCAGCATGAACCTAAGTGTGGTCTGTACCTGCAAGGTGAGCACAATTTAAAAATTCCTGGGTTTCAAAGCTATGAAGGATGCTGTTGTTCCAGTTAGTGATGAAGATAATGATCCAGGCAACTCACCTGCTACCTGTATTTAACTTTTTCTACTGTGTGTGTACATTACTAACTGAAAATTCTTCAGAACTGTGCTGTTAAGTCCAGCATGTTACCAGTAGAGTACTGTATCATTTTACTGCACCCAAACCATTTCATTTAGTTGTTCAACATTAAAAGTCCATTTGTTTTTCATTTAGTGTTTAATCTTCTTTCTCTAAAGTACTGTAGTCATTTTCTGTTACAATATGTACAACATATATAGAGTCAGGAGGCAATTAATCAATTTTCTGGAAAAATAAAAAATCTGGCAGCCATAAGGTCCCAAAGTTGCCAGGTTTTTTATTGGCAACCTGTACGTAATAAATATGAACCGAATAATCACAGATTCTTTTAAAAGAGTAACCATTAATTACTCATTTACAGGCCTTATTGTTCCCTAGCATATATATCAACCCCAGATCCAAATTCAGCAGAAAAATAGTTCATATACAGAGGTATTCAAGCAAATCTATTACCCTCACAAAAATACCAAAAATTGCAGGTAAAAGTTTAGGGAATTTTTTGAATTAAAATTCCTTTTGTTTTATATCTGATTTATGACATAATGAAATGCTTCTAACTTGAAATATACACAGAAAATATCTCGTAATTCTTCCCCAAGCCAACAGGTACCCAATAAATATGAAATAATCACAGAATCTTCTAAAAGAGTAACAATCAATTACTTATTTACAGGGTTTAATGTCCCCTAACATATATTTCAACCCTAGATTCGAATTCAATGTGGAAAAAGTTCGTACACTAAGGTTTTCAAGCATATCTACTACAGTCACAAAAGTATCAAAAATTACAGGTAATAGTTTAGGGAACATTTTAGCCCAAAAACCTTTATGCTTTTAACTGATATATGCCACAATGAAATGCCTCTAAACTTAAAAAATCAAAGAAAATATCTCATAATGCTTCACCAAACTGACAGATATCCAATAAATATGAACTGAATAGTCAAATAATCTTCAAAGAGATTAACAATTGATTATCTATTTACAAGCCTTAATATCCTACAATATATATTTTAACTCCAGATTCGAATCCACTATGAAAAATAGTCCATATACTGAAGGCTATATGCAAATTAGATACCCTGACAAACATACCAAAAATTGCAGGTTATAAACATTTCAGAGAATTTTCTAGCCAAAAACCTTTTTAAAATTGAAATATGACAATAAATGCTTCTATGTTTGAAATAATCTCAGAAAATATCTCATAATGCTTCCCTAAGCTGACAGATACCCAATAAATATGAAACAATGAAACAATCATAAAATATTAAAAAAATAGTAACCATTAATTAATTATCTTACAGGCCTACATTTTCCCCAACATATATTTCCACCCCAAATTCGAATTCAGCACAAAAAAAAAAAAATACTCCTTATAATGAGGTTTTCAAGCAAATCTATTTTCTCACAAAAAATCCAAAAATTGTACTTAATTTTGCTTCAAGGAACTTTTTAACCCAAAAACTTGCTTATATCAAAATTGTGCTAAGATATAATGAAACGCTTTTATACTTTAATTATTCATGGGAAATTTCTCATACTGCTTCCCTATGCTGAGAGATACCTAATAAAGATGAAATGAATGATCACAGAATCTTCTAAATGATTACAACTAATTACTGATTTACAGGCCTCAATGTGCCCAACATATATTTCAACCCTAGATTTGAATTCAGCATGAAAAATAATCCTTCTACTGGGGTTTTCAAGCAAATCTGTTACCCTTAAAAAAACACCAAAAACCAGGATTTTTAACCCAAAAACTTTTTTGTTTCAATATTGAAATATTACATAATACAATGTTTCTATACTTGAAATAATCATGGACAATATCTAATAATGCTTCCCCAAGCCAAAAGATATCCAATAAATATGAACTGAATAATCACAGATTCTAAATAAAGTAAAAGTCAGTTACTTACAGGCTTTCATCTCCCCATCATATATTTCAAACCCAGATTCAATTTCAGCATGAAAAATAGTTTTTTTACTGAGTTTTACAGCAAATCTGTTACCCTAAAAAAATACCAAAAATTGCAGGGCCTTTAGCCTAAAAATCTTCTTGTTTAAAACTGAACAATGATATAATGAAATGCTTCCATACATCACTTTCCCTGTCTTTTTTTTTTCTCTCCATTTCTTAATTCTCTTCTTAATTCTCTCTATTTTTCAATTACGGCCCAGCCTCGAAGTGGACTTTTGTGCATGACTGAAGCCTTCAGCATAAAAAAAAAAATCGTCTATCTACAGACCTTAATGTCAACCAACATATATTTCACTTACAGATTCGAATTTAGCAAGAAAAATGGCCCATGTACTGAGGCTTTCAAGCAAATCTATTACCATAAAAAAAAAAAATCAGGTAATACTTCAGGGAAATTTTTAGCCCAAAAACCTTTCTGATTTAAAATTGACATGTGACATAATAAATCACTTCTTTAAATAATCATGGACAATATCTCATAATGCCAACATATACCCAATAAATACAAAACGAATAATCACAGATTCTTCTAAAATAGTAACAATGACTTATTTACAGGCCTTAATGTCCCCCAACATATATTTCAACCCCAAATTCGAATTCTGTATGAAAAACACTTCTTATAATGAGGTTTCCAAGCAAATCTATTACCCTCACAAAAATACAAAAAATATTTGGGAATTTTTCAGTCAAAAAATATTTTTGATTTAAAACTGACATGTGACATAATAAAATGCTACTATACCAGGAATAATCAACAAAAGTATCTCATAATCCTTCCCTAAACTGAGATACCCAATTAATGTGAAAAATAATAACAGATTCTTCTAAAAGAGTAACCATTAATCACTTCTTTACATGCCTTCATATACCCCAACATAAATTTCAACCCTAGACTTGAATTCTGCATGAAAAATATTTTTTACACTGGAGTTTTCAGGGAAATTTATAACCATCAAAAACCTTTTTGTTTTAAAACTGAAATATGACAAAATGAAACACTTCTATACTTGATCTAATCAAGGAAAGTATCTCATAATGCTTCCCAAGCTGACAGACCCCCAATAAATACGAACTAAATAATCACAGAATCTTCTAAAATAATGACCACTAATTCCTTATTTACATGTTTAATGTTCCCTAAGATATACAGGTTGAACCTCCGTAATCCGGCAACCTTGGGACGTGGCCATTGCCGGAGCACAGAAAATGTCAGAAAACAGAAACTGATCCCTAAGAGAACCCATTATGTAAACATATGCCCAAATCCTAGTCTTACCAACTCATTCCACATACATATTGCTGTGTTATCAAAGGTAGAACACAAAACACGAAATAATACAACCATTAATGCTTCCAAATAAGGTTTTTACTGTTGCATCATATACATCAGAAGTACATCAGGGTCAGCAGGGTCTTCATGGTCAGCAGATATTTGCACATCAGGGCTGGAATGAGCCTTGGCAATGTCATTAAGTACCTTCTTCAACCACTGTTCCAATGTAGCTTGTTTCTGGTACTTTGGCTTTTCTTTAATCAATTTTCTTTGAGTCAAATAAACAGACTTAATTTCTTGTTCTGATATAAATTCCTTTTGCTCCAGTCCTGCAATTAAATCTCTCATCATCTGGATACATTTATCAATAAAAATTCTTTTTTTTTTTCCCTTCCTCATATTCCTCTGCACTTTCTTCATGATGATCTTTCTTCTCATCTTGCTGAACCACCCCAAGATTTCTTGATCAGTTGGTTGATAAATAACATGCTCATCATTATCAATGTTCATCCACTCCTCTTGGTTTTCCTTTGTAATCTCTTTGGTTATTGCATGGTACTTTGGGTTAGTCATACTCCATGAACACTTGACCAATTCTTGGATCAATATCTTTTCACTAGAAACTCTAAATCCAGAGAAGTTAGATTCATTTTTTCCTCATCCTGAAACATTAAGCTTGACCACAGTTTGTGCCAGCCACCTTGCAGTGTACCTTCTTGACTTTATTCCTAGCAGAAGCAAGTGACCATACCATACCCTTTAAGTTAAATTCCTTCAAGAAATCTTCAGGAAGCTTCCCATTATTCAGTGTGACAAGGAAATGGTGCATGAACTCTGATCTGTATTTAGATTTCATTGAATGTAATATGCCCTGGTTATAGGGCTGAATCAGAGAGGGGCAGTTAGGAAGGAGATACGGACCAAGAACATTGTCTATTATTAAAAGTTCTGCTTTGTGATGTGCCGAACAATTACTTAAAATAAAAAATGTTTTACATTTTGGATAGAGGCCAACAGAGTTAAACCACATCCACACTATCACACAGTTCCCAGTGGAATGTTCCCTCACCAAAGTCTGTTGGGCATGCCTGTGTTGTTGGTTGGCTGTTTGGGATTTAGACTTATCAACTGCTAGGGTCATTAAGTACATCAACTTTGGGCTATATCCACCAGCTTAAAAATCTTTAACATCCTTTTTGGGTGTTAAAGATAATTATAGGAACACAACACTCTCACTATGCTTGTGCTACATGCTGTGTTGCTGTCCACACTGTTGAGGTGGTTGGGCAGTCAAGTCATACAGTAGCCAGTAAGTGGTCGGCAGGCCATGAGTGCAATATCACCCCGCCTAGCACAGCTGAAAGGAAAAAATAGTGCTGTGTAGAATACTGATAGCTGCGTGCATAAAAAGAAAAATAGATCAGAGTGCTTATATAGTGTAAAGAGTGGAAACTTTTCGTGGCTGATAGCACTGTAGCTCCAGACACAGCATCAAACCACCGGGCAGTGTCTAGTGATTTCACTCAACTACAGGCAAGGGCAATCCACAGATTTGCCTGTCAAAGTTGCAACGAAGTGTCCGATGACAAACCTAACACTCGTGCCCAACGGGCGCTGCCCGATAGTGTGGACGCTCCTTTACAGTGTGCTCTGGCTTCATGCACAAAGTAATTTTCAAACCATTCAAGAAATAGTTTACTTGTCATCCACCCATTTTTAGGACCACGGTAGATAAGTGGAAGAGTTTTCACTCCTTTAAAGGCCCTCGGGTGAACACACTTACCAGTTACCAATTGCAGCATTGCTGCAACCAAGAATTGTTAGCCTATCTTTGGAATCCTTACCCCAAGATGGAGACTCCTTAATACCTTGGCATACAATGCCAATACAGGGGAGATTCATCAGCATTATACACTTCTTCTGGGGCTAAGTTTTCCGCTGTCACTACCTGTGCAAATTCACCCATTAATTTTGTTGCAGCTTCCATGTCAGAACTACACTTTTCACCACACACGCACTATGTTACTGACATTCCATGTCTCCACTTAAACTTGTGTAACCATCCTTGCAAATATTCAGTCACAGTCTAGCTTTAGTTTTCTATGAAAAACTTTGGCCTGCTCACAAAGCATCTCCCCAGAAATGCTTACACCTTCATTATGTTGGAGCTTCAACCACTTTATAAGAGCACTGTCTAAGTCTGTACTGCTGACACCTTTCAAAGTTTTCTAAAACTTTAAACTTTCTGGATTTCCAGCAAAAAAATAAAAAACTGCTCCTCGTTTCTTTGTTATACACAACTGACGATCCAATCTCATATTACTCACACAGTCTTTACAGAAGTTCCTTTATCTAACTTTCTCAGTGACTCCACCTTTTCAAGCATAGATAATGATTTACGCTTATGCTTACTAGCACTATCACCATCTTCTGCACCTCTTGGTCTCTTGGATGGCATCTTGAAGAGCTAAAATACAAAAGACTGTTAATTAGCTCAGCAGGAGCGTAAACAGATTTTGGTGCCTTGGCGATGTTAACTTGCTAACAGCGCCACCTTGGTGGCAGATCCACAAATTCATGGTGGCAAATTCAAATAGTGCCGGACAATGGGAGTTGCCGGACCATAGGGTGCCGGATAAGAAAGGTACAACCTGTATTCTAAATCCACATTTGAATTCAGCATGAAATATAGTCCTTATCCTAGGGTTTTCAAGCCAATCTATTACCTTCATAAATACATTGAAAATTGCAGATAATAGTTCAGGAAATTTTTTAGCCTAAAAACCTTTTTGTTTTAAAACTGAAATGTGACATAAAGAAATGTATCTGTACTTGAAATATTCATGTAAATGTTTCATAATCCTTCCCTATGTCAACAGATACCCAATGAATATGAAACAAATAATCAAATAATCTTCTAAAAATGGTAGCCATTATTTACTTACTTTCAGGCCTTAGTGTTATCTAATATATATCTCAAAGCCAGATTCGAATTCAGCATAAAAAAAGTTCTTATACTTAGGTTTTCAAGCAAATTTGTTACCATTACAGAAAATACCAAAAATTTTAGATAATAGCTTAGTTTGGTGAATTTTTAGACCAAAAACATCAGTCTGAAACTTCTAAAAGGGTAACAGTTAATTACATATTTAGTTAATTATTTCAACTTAAAAAATAGTCCTTACACTGAGGTTCTCAAGCAAATGTATTAACCTCACAAAAATATCAAAAATGCAGGTAATAGTTCAAAGAATTTTTTAGCCTCAAAATTTTTTTATCATAAAATTGAAAAAATATAAAATAAAACACTTCTATACTTGAAATAATCACCAAAAATATCCCATAATGCTTCCCCAAGATGAAATGCACCCATTAAATATGGAAAGAATAATCACTGATTCTTATGAAATATCAACAATTAATGTCATCCAACATATTTTTCAACTCCTGATTCGACTTCAACACGAAAAGTCTTTATACTGAAGTGTTCAAGCAAATCAATTACCTTAAAGATGCCAAAGATTTCAGGGATTCTTTTTACTTGCAAAAAATTTGTTTTAAAATTGAAATATGACAATGGAACACTTCTCTACTAGAAATAATCACCAAAAATATCTCATAATGTATCTTTATCCCGACAGATACCCAATAAATATAAAATTAATAATCACGGAATCTTTGAAAAGAGAAACAATTATCTACAGGCCAACAGAAACCCAATAAATATGAACTGAATGATCAAAGAATCTTTTAAAAGAATAATAATTAATAACTAATTAAGAGGCCTTAATGTCCTCAACACATATTTCAAACTCTGATTCAAATTCAGTATGAAAAAAGTTCCTAATCTGAGGTTTTCAAGCAAATCTATTACCCTCACAAAAATACCAATAACTGCAAAAAATAATTTGGGTAATTTTCTAGCCCTAAAACCTTTTTGTTTTATTACTGAATTATAACAAAATGAAAAACTTCTATACTTATATAATCATAGAAAATATCAAATAATACTAAACCAAGCCAACAAGTACCCAATAAATATGAAATGAGTAATCATAGAATCTTCTAAGAGTAACAATCAATTACTTATTTACAGGCATTAATGTCCTCCCAACATATATTTCAACTCAAGATTCAATTTAGCATGAAAAATAGTCCTTATACTGAGGTCTTCAAGCAAATCTATTACCCTCAAAAACAGTTTTGCTTTATAATTCAAATATGACATAACAAAACAATTCTAAACTTGAAATAATCATGGAAAATTTCTCATAATGCTTCCCTTAGCTAATAGATACTCATGAAATATGAACCAAATAATCACAAAATCTTCTAAAAGAGTAACAATTAATTACTTATTTACAAGCCTTAATGTCCTCAAACATATATTTGAACCCCAGATTCGAATTCAGCATCAAAGATAGCCCTTATACTGAGGTTTACAAGCAAATCTGTTACCTTTACAATATTATCTTTTTTTTCAGGCTCCAGTCATGGACTAAAGGCCACATCAAGGCCAGGCGTTAACTGAAATATAGAGTTATGAAATGGAAAAAGAAAAGACAAGGGAAAGTATTTACAAATTTTAGAGGAAGTGAAAAACCTGTCTTTTGAAATGTGCCAGGTCATAGTTATTGGGAAAGACATGAGAAGGTAGAGAGTTTCAAAGCTTCGATGTGTAGGGTATCAAAACTGCCCAACCTTGAGTTGCCAGTGGCCATACAATAATCATGTGATGCTGCAGCTTGCTGAGTGTCATGTAGTCTACCTACTGGTGTGGGCACACAAGCAGCCAGCTCTCAGAAGCAAAACCCAAAGTAATACCTATAGAAGAGGGAGAGTGAACCAACATTGTGGTGTAGGGCAAGGAGATCAAGTTTGGAAGTTATCCTGAGACAATTTATAAATCAGACCATTTTCAACTCACCTGTGTCAAGTAAGGATGCAGAGCTAGAACCACCCCAAATGTGAAAGCAGTACTCCATTCAAGGATGAATCAATCCGTTGTATAAACGGGAGCAACAATTTAGAAGAGAAGAAGCTTCGACATCAAAACAGGATAGACAGTCTCTTAGAAGCAGACTCGGCTTTTCCTATAAAGTGGGGTTTCTAAGAAAGAGTGGGTGTTACAGTTATACCAAGCATGTTCACTGAGTCAAGAGGTGGAATTACAGAACCTTCATAGTAGAAATGAGAATTGTGAAGTGTTTCTGATAGAGAGATGGGTAGAAATTGGGTCTCAGAGGCATTAAACTTAGCAAGATTTTGTGTACCCCACTGAGATATCCTGTCCAAGTCTGAGTTTACTGAGGAAGCTGTGTCCAGACAACATGCAGATTGAGTGAGAAAAGAGGGAGCAGAATTGAAGGATATAGATGAATACCATGTTGAGTCATCAGTGTATGAGTGCACTGGATTATCTGTGGAGAAGAGGAAATTGTTTAAAAAAGGAGGAAAAGGGTAGGGGATAGGACAGAATCTTGAGGGACACTGCTTTTGATGGAGAAAAGAGGGAAGGCTGATCCATCAACAACTACAGAGACTGATCGGCAGGAGAGGAAGCTAAATATGAAAGAAGAAAGTGAGACAGAGAAGCTAAAACAGGAGCTTAGAGATGAGACCCCAATGCCACACCTTGTCAAAAGCCTTAGATATGTCAAGAGCAACTACACATGACTCCCCAAAATCTTTCTGGGATGATGTCCAGACATTAGTAAGATAGGAAAGAATATAACCAGTGGATCTCGCCTTACGGAAGCCAACCGGTGATCAGAGATCAGACTGTGATTTTCGAGGTGTCTGAGGATATGGGAGTTGAGGAATTCTTAAGCAAACAAATCCTTTTGTTGTGATGCTGAAATATGATGTAATGAAAGGCTTCTATACTGTATTTGAAATAGTCATGGATTATATCTTTATAATGCTACCCCAAGCCGACAGATACCCAACAATACAAACAGCATAATCACAGAATCTTCTAAAAGGGTATCCATTAATTACTTACCTACTGACCTTCATGGTAGGTAGTAGTTGGTAGGAAGCCAATGAACTGGGAGGTATCTTACAAGTACTACCCACCTGAGCATCTGGAGGGCTAATGACATCTGCTTAACGAGCCAGCACTTTAGTGGTTGTCAAGTTACAGTCCTCTGACCCAGTTAGCTGTCTTTTCTTTCTGCCTAACTAACATGTGTACTACTGGCATTCTGTCCACAAACACAATCTCTCCTTGTCATATGTAACACTTGACAACACTTAACTCACACAGCTCATTCTTCATATTTCTAGATTTTCCTGTAGTGAACACTATGCACTAGCCCTACCTTTTGGCAAAATGGTAGGAGCAGTAGATAGAATTAGTTGGCAGGAACATTTAGGCAGGATTATTAGGTAGAAACATTAGGTAGAAACAGTAGGTAGGAACATTAGATAGAAGTAGTCATTAGGAACATTAGATAGGAGCCTATGCAAACACTGTGCTAGACTTGCCCTCTACCAGTGGCTTGTTAAGGGTGAGGCACTAAAGGCTAAGAAGCAGCACTGGAGTTCTTTAGTTATGGAGATTCTGTTACCATGGCCACCCCTCTGAGGGAGTTCCAACTGGAACAGGCATCAGAGATATACAGATAGACAGACAGGCCTTCATATCCCCAACATATATTTCACCCAAGATTCGAATTCAACATGAAAAATCATCCTAATATATAGGTTTTCTATCAAATCTATTACCTTCACAAAATACCAAAACTTGCAGATAATAGTTCTGGGTATTTTTCAACCAAAAAACCTCTTTGTTTTAAAACTGAAATACGGCATAATAAAGCACTTCCATACTTGCAAAAAATCACGGAAAATGTCTCAATGCTTTCCCATGCCGAAAGATACCCAATAAATACATACCAAATAATCACAGATTTTTCAAAAAGAATAACAAACAATTACTTATATACAGGTCTTAATGTCCCCCAACATATATTTCAACCCCTGCTTTGAATTCAGCAAGAAAAATAGTTCTTATACTGAGGTTTTCAAGCAAATCAATGACTCTGACAAAAATACTAAAAAATTGCCTGGAATATTTTAGTTCCAAAATGTTTTTGTTTTAAAACTGAAATATGACATAATAAATGCTTCTATACTTGAAGTAATCAAAGAAAACATCTTATAATACTTCCCAAAGCCGACAGATCTTCAATAAATACGAAACAAATGATAACAGAATCTCTTACAAGAGCAACAATTAATAACATATTTACAGGTCTTAATGTCCCCAAACATATATTTCAACTCCACATTCAAATTCAGCATGAACAAAAATCCTTATACTGAGGTTTTCTAATAAATCTATCACCCCCACAAAATACCAAAATTTTAGGTAGAAAGTTCAGGGACATTTTTAGCCCAAAAACATTTTTCTTTTAAAATCAAATATGACATAATGAAACACTTCTTTATTTGGAGTAATCACTGAAAACATCTCATAATGCTTACCTGAGCCGACAGATACCCAGTAAATACAAATCATAATAATTAAAGAATCTTCTAAAAGATTAACAATCAGTTACTTCTTTACAGGCCTTAGTGTCCCCAACATATATTTCAATCCCCAACTCAAATTCAGCATGAAAAATAGGTCTTATACTAAGGTTTTCAAGCAAATCTATTACCCTTAAAAAAAATACCAAATATTGCAGGTAATATGTTTCAGGGAATATTTTAGCTCAAAAACCTTTTTGTTTCATAGTTGAGTTATGACACAATGAAACACTTCTGTACTTGAAATGATCACAGAAATCTCTATTAATTCTTCCTAAAGCCAACAGATACCCACTAAATACAAAATGACTAATCACAAAATTTTCAGAAAGAGCAACAATTAATTATCTGTCTAAAAGCATTCAGATCTCCCCCATTTATATTTCAACCCTAGATTCAATTTCAGCATAAAAAATAGTCCTTATACAGATGTTTTCAAGTAAATCTATTACCTTCACAAAAATACCAGTTTAAAAAGTAAAATATGACAATGAAATGCTTCTATTCTTGAAATAACCATGGAATATATCTCATAATGCTTCCCCAAGCTGACAGATACCCAGTAAATACAAACGGAATAATCATAGAATCTTCTAAAGAATAATCATCAATTGTGGAGTCTACAGAAAAGCCTACCGTGGAGGCAAGAAGAGGAGAGGGGATCTGATAACAGGCTTCAAATTTCTAAATCTGCTGAACAGTTAAGAATTTTTCAAGAGATGCTGCACAAGAGTAAAGAGAAGCTAGCTAAGAGATAACTAGAAAGGATGAAAAACTGGTTTAGTGTAATCATGATAGATAATTGGGATAAACTGAGCAAGGAGACTGAATGAGAGCAGTTTACAAAGGTTTAAGAGGATATTTGTTGGCATGAAATGTTCAAAATATGAGGGACTCAGAAGTGATGAGAACTGTCTTCCTAATGTTAAAAGGTAATTACTGGGATTCCCACTCTCCTACCTGGGTGTCAATACTGGTGGGGCCCGGAGTCTCTAGACTGCCAAGCACAACTGATTCCAGGTGGAGATGTACACTCTTTAAAATACACCAAATCTTCTAAAATTCATGTTAGCATAATACACAAGGGGCAGAATAATTTGACAAATGTTGTTTCTGTCATCGACATTATTTTTGTGAATGAAAAAAGGGCACATTTGGAGTATTGGGATGCACATCATCAAATGGCTCTGGATAATCTTCTGTTTGGTCCTCAAAATCTAGCTAAAAGCTACTTATTTTTCTTCCCAAATATCACAAAGATGTACTGTTATTGACATGACTGGAGGATGACTGACTATGGGCACAAATATTCATCTATAAGAGTAATTTAGCTTGCATATATATCTATCTTAAGGACTTTAAGAGTTAAAGGCCTAAAGCTTACTCATACTGGGAAGTACTGGAAAATTGCAGTAGATATTCTCAAAATTTGGGTTGCTAGTCTAATTGTTAACTAAAGTATGGCAGACAATCTGTAAAGAGGTCATCTTAAGCCTGTGCCTCTTTCCTTCATCTATAGATTTTACTTTGGCTTTTGCTCCTGAGAGCTGGCTGCTTGTGTACCCCCACTGCCAGTTAGACCAGGCAATACTCGGCAAGCTGCTGCATCACATGATTATTGCGAGGCCATCAGCAATCCAAGGGTGTGCCGTTTTGATAACTGCTTCTTTTCCTACATGTCGAAGCTTTGGAAATCTCTACCTTTTCATGTCTTTCCCAATAACTATGACTTGGCTTATTTAAAATGACAGGTCTTTCACTTTCTCAAAAATTCATAAATACTTTCCCGTCTTTTTTTTTCTCTATATTTCAACTTGAGCCTGGCCTTGATGTGGACTTTTGTCCATGACTGGAGCCTTCAACATAAAAGGAAAAAGTAGGTGAGTGTTTAGAGAACACAGATTCAAATTAATTCTATTCCATCAGATTCTCCTCTTGGACTGGAAAAGATGTGTTGATTAAACTGGTCACACTGAAGGCTCTAAAACATTCTTGCTTAATATATCTATTGCATATTCCTGTAACAGCTGAGTTGGGAAAAGGGGAAATTGCAAACTTATCCTGTGTTTCAAGTGTCTAACTCCATCCCGGACCTCTTAAACACTAGATACACCCAATTGTTGAACTTCCAAAAGAATTGTAAGTTATAGAAACGACTTCTAACTTATGAGAAGCAATATCATGGGAAACCTGCCTGAAGACTTGGCTCTAACTTAGGCCTCAAAAGGGCTGCCTTGAAAGGGCACCTTTGCCTTAGGCAGAAGCAATTTAGATGAAATGGCTTTCTTTCTGAGAGAAGAATGGAAGAAGCAACAAAGTCCTCTCAAATCATTCCTCTTAAGACTGGGAAGAAGAGAGCCCCAAACTCAGCATCTACTTCCTGTATTTTCTTCTGAGACAGGGATAATAACAAGACTTTCCTACATTGATGGTTAAAGAATCTTCTGATTAGCCTCAAGGGAAAAGAAGAGCCACAGCCTGATGTCTGCACCACTGCTGAGACAGAGATTGAAAAACGTTTCTTACCCTTAACTATATGCCATTTAAGGCATGCCCTATGATGTTCCTATTGAGCTCTAGTAATCAAATGCTCTGTTAAGGAAGGTAAGGGTTCATAAAGGGCAGAGTGATTGATAGTAAAACAATGGGCATTCATTTAATCAACTATATTATTTCTACATTTTTCTCAAGTCCTGAGGAGATGCTGCTCAGTTTAGAAATGGTACTCCATCTTCTCATTTCTAGAATCACTCTCAAGACAGTTTAAGGCAGATTTAGCATTCTCATAAACAAAGTACAGCCCTGAAAAGGCTATAGGTAATGCCTCATATCTAACTAACAAAAGATTCTATCTTTTCAGGGCTCCAGAACAGAATTAGCCAGAAAATCTTTCAAGGGAAAAAGTGGTCTGAAAAGCTGATAAAAAGCATTTTTGTTTCCCTGAACATAATCCTAAAAGGGTTAAAGGTAATGTCTGAGATCTTTTATTTAGTTTAGATTCTGTTTCCTCAGAGCTCCAGAACTGAATCAGCCAAAATATCCCCCAAGGCAAAAAGAGGTTTGGTAGGTAGAAGAATTTTCTTTTGTGTTTCTATGGGGGCAGCTTAAAATTACAGAGAAACTAAGAGAGGCTGTCCAATCTCTGTGAGGTCTTAATAGCAACAAATATGTTAGCTTCTAAGAAAAAGGCTGTTCTTAGTTATTCTCTATTACATTCAGACTCCCTGTGAATGATATCCAACTTAAAATCATAAGACAGCAACTGCTTTCCAAGAAAATGCAAGTCATGACCGACCATAAAATTTATGGAAAAATATGATCAGCTCTTCTCCAAGACAAATTATTCTCCAAGGGATTAACTAGAGCTACCTCATGTTATGAAGCCTCTGATTCAACATACTGGTATTGTCTAGATAGTACTAGGAGGGAACATTTCTCCCTGGAATCACCAGTGTTGCATTACTAAAGGTACTTGATTACCTAAAATAAACATATGTATACTTTCTCATAAGTTTTAATCTATATTGTAACTATATGCCTCTCACAATTCCTTTTTATAAATTCATATAATTATTCATATAATTATGAGTTTGGAAAAAGTATGTGAAAGGAGAAAGTTGAGAGTAAAAGTGACAGGGTGTGGTATTGGGGTCTCATCTCTAAACTCCCCTCTTTTGGCTTCCCTCCCTCACTTTGCTCCTTGATATCTAGCTTCCTCTCC
>JAYMFT010422810.1:0-17552 GCA_038088735.1 Panulirus argus
GTGTGTGTATATAGATATATATATATATATATATATATATATATATATATATATATATATATTATATTTATCTATTTATATTTATGTTTATATGCAGTAGCTAAGCTGTGGTCCTTTCCCAGGCAAGAGAAGAGACGCCATATTACTTAGATCAAAGGGGTTAAGGTCAAGGGTGAAGTCTTGCGACTATTTCACACGTTGGAGGAACTGAGGAGGTGAACCGCCGATGGGGACTCGTCTGAGATAAGTCTCTGTGGGTCTGTAGAGGCTGGTTGAGACGATGTGGTCCGTGAGGTCTGTCTGTAGCGGCTGGCTGAGACGATGCCGTCTGTGGAGACTTGTCTGTGATGTTGATGTCTGTGAGGACGTGGCCATTGGAGGGGGGGGGGCACTCCGTAGAGGTGTCTGTGGCTTCTGTGTGGGGAAATGTGTCTGGAGACGACAGTGTCTGTGGAAGCGAGTCTCTCCTGTCTGTATACCTCTCTCCTTTTCTGTGTTCGTTTATGTTTTTCGCAATTTTTCGACATTTACTTGATTGTCTTCGTTTTTTATTTCTTTAACGTTGTATGATTTTTTTTGTCAATGAATTTATGATGTGTTATTGGGGTGTACGATGTAGTTTTGATTTTGTGTGTATGTGTTAAGGGGGGAAGGGGCTCATCCTCAGGGGCAGGGCTTCCCTTGTAGGAGGGGGAGCCCTGAGGTCACTGGGGACGCTAGAGAAGGGCAGGGGAGATTGCACTGGGGAGGAGTGAAGGGGAGAGGAGGGACTTGGGAGGGTAAGACGTGGTGGGGGAGGTGAAGTGTGGGGGATGTAGTGGATTGGGGGTTAGAGAAGGGTTGTGGTACAGGATTGGGTGGTTCCTGTGATTGTGAGTAATGGATTAGGGGCGGGGAGTGGGGGGGTTCGTGGTCGGTGGGTGGGCCAGGTGGATAGCCCAGCCGCCCACCATGATTGCCTGACAGGCCCTGGGGTGGATGGGTGGTTCAGCCGCCCCTTCATGATGCTTAGCTGGCCGTAGGACGGGTGGCTCAGCCGCCCAGCATGGTGTCGGACTGGCCCTGAGGTGGGTGGGTGAGCAGGCAGGTGGCCGCCCCTGGTGACTGTAAATAGATGGGGGTATCGTGTCTCCTGGTGGGTGGGGGGGGGGGTGGCCATCCTCTTGAAGGACCAAAACACAGGCAGACACACAGGGGTCCGCCTGCACACTCCAGGGGTCTTTGGAGTCACCTTTTAAACTCCCGTGTAGAGTTTAGATGGACCTGGACGACGTCTGTTGAGTCGTGGTCTTCAGTTGAGGGACCTGGGATATCGTCTTAGGAGGCGTGGTCTCTACACGAAGGACCTGGGCATGCTGTCTGTAGCACTAGTCTCCGCTGGAAGGACCTGGGTCACTAGCCGATCAGGGCCCCACTTGAAGGGCCCGGGCAGGTCTCATGGGAGGTCGGGTGGTCTGCCTGTAGGACCTGGACAGTATATTATTAGTCTGGTTACGTAAGGGGGACTGGTAATGGGTGGGGGTAGCGTCCTGGCAGCCTGGGTCTTTAACTAAAGGACCTTGAGAGACAATATGCAGATTTGATTTTTAGTTAAATACCCCGGATTGTCTCGTAGCAGTCCTTGATTGTCTCGTGGTGGTCCTGAAAAGTCTCGTGGCGGTCGTGGAAAGTCTCGTCCCAGTCCTGGATTGTCTCGTGGCGGTCTCGGTCCTCAGATGGAGCACCTTAGCAAATCTCCTATCAGATGGGGGTCATCAGGTGGCGTCTCACAACAGATTCAGGTAATGAGCCTTTCCACGGTTGCCATGTGCCACGGGGGGAGGTTCATCACCACCCCCCGCAAGGTCAGGGTGTTGGGAGGAGGTGGTGGTGGCGGCTGCCGACGTGGGGAGGCTAGTGTGAGAGGCTTCTCCCCATTCCTCGTGCTCCCACCAGAGCTCTGAGCTAGTTCAGCAAGCAATGGTCTCTCGTGTGCGAGAAATGGCTCGTCCGTCCCAAGAGGTGGGGGGAAACTCAGTGTATAGCGACCACACATCTCACGAGTGACCGAGGCATGAGGGAGGGGGCATTAGTGAAGTGGCCCCCGCCCCTTGTTAGTGGCCCCAGGGGAACAGGTGTTGTCAGTGGCCACACTTGTATCCACCACCACTAGCACGTCCTCCCGTCGGGTGTAAATCACGTTACGGGGGGCGGGGGGTAACAGCCAACCCCCCCGCCTCCCCCACAAGTGTCATCAGGCGTCTCCTCATTACCAGAGGCCAACAGCCTTTAATCATCGCCTGCCGTGTCACAGACGGGAATGGAGAGCTGTGTGTCTGTGGGGACGACTCGTGACCCCATTCCACCTCCTGTCTCTTTAGGCTCGTACCGCTGACCTGGGTCGTTCCTCGTGTCACCCGTCATCCGGCTTCAACCCCCCCCCCTCCCTTGGCTATCATCCGGCAGGTCTCTCACCCTTCTCCCTGGCTGTCACCCGTCCACTTACAATCACTTGGGCGTCGCAGGCGAGACGCACGAGACACACGACCCGCGTGTGGGTGGTTAACCGTCCCCTCCTTGCCACCAGGGATCCCCTCCCCCCTGCCCTCTTCCCGTGGCCACACGCTTCTTTTGGGAGGGGAGGAAGGGGGAAGGCAGCTGAGGGGAAGGGGGAAGAGAAAGGGGTGGAAGGTACGATCCGGTATTGGAGGATGGTTATGGAGTGTAGAGGTGTGTGGCGTTCCCTAATGTGTAGTGAAGCGTGTGGGCGATGTGTGTTATGTGTGCACCCCATGACAGACTGAGTGTCTGTGTGTGTGTAGGGGGACCCTCTTGCCTCCCCTCCCCACACAACCCAACCTCCCATACCACAGGCTCTGCCCACACACCCTGATTCAACACACACACACACACACTCGCTCACATCTACGGTACCTCACTATAAAACCCACTCCCATACTCCGTACACTCCCTTCCCCCCCATCTTCACACAACCACTACACAACTCCACCCCCACTCCCCCACCGTCCCCCTCACCCTCACCGAATCTCCTCCTCCTCCTCCAATTAGCATAAAAGCACAATAGTCATTAGTTTATTGTGGCTTATCGTCCGGGAGACGGGGGAATAGTCAGGCATGTCGCTCCTAGTTCGCCTCCTGCTGGTGTCCTGCTCGGGGTCTTGGGCATCCTTGTAGACACTGCCACTGGTGTCCATGGTGTCCCCAGAGTCTCCTGCAGGACCTCCTCCTCCTCCTCCTCCCCCCCCCATCCAGTGTCGTCTTCCGTGTCCCGTACATGTAATGTCTAGGACGCTGCGGACGCTGCAAAAAAAAAATAGACTTTTTTGTACTGATGTTCTAGACCTGTTGTCTTGCTAGTAGCAGCAGGAGCGTCTTTGTGTCCTGCAAGTAGACACAGGACGATTTCTGTGTCCTGCTAGTGGCTACAGGACAGTCCTTGTGTCCTGCTAGTGGTCCGAGGAGTGCCATTGTGTCCCCTGCCACACTGCTCCTCCTTGCGTGTCTTGATTACACAAGTGTCGTGAGAGTCCGCCCATGTCCTTGCAGGATCATCTCGCCTGTTCCTGTCCGCAGAAGGTTGAGTATCCCCCTTGCAGGATCAGTAGATGATGGGGGGACGGCCTGGAACATCCTTCAATACCTCCCTCCTTTTTGGGGGGTCCTGAGTGTCCTTGTATATCCTGCTGGTGGGGCTCAGGTCGTTCCCACACTCCTTGCCTGGGGTTCGTCCCCCTGCCATATGCATCCTGGGGGGGGGGGGGAAGTAGGATGCGGCACCACGGTACTCGGGAAGCCGTAAATGTCCTTCATCCTGAGCACGTGTCCGCCTCAGGTGTGTATAGGAAGTCCTACTTGGCCCGAAGGATACGTCAGTCAGGACCTCGTCAGGGTGTCAGTCCCCCACCTCGACAGGGCGTCCTGCTTGGCTCACACGTCCTGTCCTCCTCCTGCAGGGTTCCTGTGGTCTCTCCCTCTCCCTGCCCTTATCTTCATTACATTTCCTACAGTCTCTCTGCCTTAGTCTCTCTATTGATCCTGCAGCCTCCCGACCGTCTCTTTTGGCCCCACAGTCTCTACGCTCCGTCTCCATATTGGCACCACAGTGTCCTCATGTTGTCCCCTCCCCACCCACCTTCCCTGCCACATCTCATGCAGCGATTCGCTCGGTGCTGTTGGGAGGGTCCGTTATGACTGGGGCCCGTGCTCTCCCCGTGCCTGGCGCAGACCCCCTCAAGTCAGCCAACAAATCATTCACTGTGTCAGGAAGGTAAACCCCGACACCTGCAAGTCACGTCGAGAGACGGCATTCGTACTTCAGGCGAAACTGGCCCTTAGAGAACGTGGACAGTCTGGTCTCTCGGTGCTCTTAGTGTAGAACACAAATTGTCACAACGGGTCAGTGTACGTTTGGTGCTTCCGGCTGCCTTGTCACGTTTTCTTTGGAGCTTTTGTTTATTGGGTTTGTAATTCACAATGCTTTTGCAAATAATTTCCTCAGAAACTTATTACTGTAAAAACGTGTCTCGTTAAAGAAAGACCACAATATGCCTGGTTGCTGTAAAGCAGTAAATGTTATTCTAACATCAATTTTATGTTTGAGTCGTGAATAGATTCTGGATCAAAAAATGTACGTCTTGTGTCATTGCCTTTTTCGTAATTTCTGCCTTCGTTGTCTCCACATTGTTCCCGCTTCATATTATTTTGTTCTTAGTCACTGTTATGTTCCCCAGTGTGTTCTTACCGAGCTACACCTTTGTTCATAACGTGTGTGTGTGTGTGTGTGTGTGTGTGTGTGTGTGTTTGGTGGGGATACAGAAGCTGAAGGGAATGTGTATGGGAGACACTGGTAGTCAGACAGGTGTCTGTGTTGGGGAGACAGGTGGTGGAGGAAGCGTCATGACAGCTGATGGTGTGGGTGTCAGGTGGTGGCGAAGATGGAGTGAGTGGTGGAGGAAGTACAGCGGTCGGTGATTATCCCCGCCACCCAGCCACCTGCGCCTTCCACACCACGCCACTCTAGCTAGAGCTGTTGCTGGGACCTCCGGTGTTCCTGTTATCTGCTGTTGCTTAGATCTTTTGTTACTGTTGTTTGGGGCTTTAGTTGTCGTCTGCTGCTGTTATTGCTGTAGTTGGCTGTCTGGATCTGTTTTTTCTTGCGGTTCAAGTTCTTTGTGGTATTTTCTGCTATTGATTTTTTTTTTATTTCTGTTGTTTTTCTGATGCTTTTGTTCCTGTGTGTTGTTCGCGGGACTCCCTGCTCCTGAGGTGTGACGTGGGCTCGTGTGTGTTGTGTTTGCCTTTGCTGTTACGTTCGCCTGTGCTCCGTCTGCCAGCTGTGACTTTCTGCTGCCACCCAGGCCCGTCGCTGCCTGGTGGAGTGAGGTACTGCCTGGTGAGGTGTGGTACTGGCTGATGAAGTGTGGCAGTGCCTGGTGAGGAATGGTACTGCCTTGTGAGGTGTAGTACTGTCTGGCGAAATGTGGTACTACCTGTTGAGGTGTGGTATTGCCTTGTGAATGTGGAGTCACGAGTGAGGTGGCTCACTGTGCATGATCATGAGACCGTCCCCTCCCTCTCATCACTGCTCCTGACCACCTCCCTGGCTCCCTCATGATCACCCCACTCCCTCCTCTCTCCCCACCCCGGGCTGCTTTGCTGCTCTGGAGCCTTGGGGAGAGAGTGTGGGACCCTGCCTCCCCCACACACTCCCAGGGCTCCCCGGTCTCACTGCGTCTGGACTGTGGGATATCTGGTCAGTTTTTTTATTCTCCTCCCCAGACCCACCTACCTATTCCTCCCCTCGCCCCTGGTCTTAACTCCCCATCCACCGCAGAACAGAGGCTATTGGGAAAACAAAAAGGTGCAAAGAAAAAAAAAAAAGGGGGGGGGCATGCAAGGTCATGCTCATTCCTTCTTACACGGACAGAAAGCTCTGAACACAGTTGCCCTCTCGACTAACCAGTCGCATCACCTGGAGCGCATCCGACAGTTCGGGGAGAAACCCACTACACCATTCCCGCCACCGTCACCTCCCGGTACCAGAGATCCCTCGTCCCCGAGTTGCAGGTCGGCACCAAAACTACATGCAGTCCATCTCAACCCATACATTTCCATCTTGTGGCTGTAGTTTATTAATGATAATAATAATAATAGTAATAATAATAATAATGATAATAATAACAATTATTATTGTTATTATTATTATTAATCCAGGGGTTCCATACATTCGTAGGGTATAGTTAGACAGACTTTACCCCTGTGCAGTCTCCCACAGAGGTCAGGGGTCAAGGAATTATGTAGTGTGTGTGTGTGTCTGTCATTCTTTGCCTCTTCCCGTTCCTCCTCCTCATCATCATCTCCATCATAGCCGTCATCCCGACCCTCATCACGTTCATCACAATCATACTATGGGGGGCCCAGTAGATTCGTTGGTTGTTGCCATTGTATGGTAAATCTCGTCCTTGTGGCTGGAGTAGCACGTTCGTGCCCCGAATCGCAACCGGATCATTATGTAACCTGTAAACCTCGTAAACAACGTAGAAACATTGTAAACTGTATGTAAATATGGTAAACAAAGTATGAACATTTTGAACTACCTGTAAACATTGTAAACATTTACATGGGTATTGCATGTAAGCATTTTGCACAAATAGTAAACATTGTAAATTACCTCTATCAATCATTACTATAAAAAAGTGTCAGCTGTAGAGATTTAAACAGCCAGTTAACAATGTAAATTACCTGGAAACTTTGTAAACCACATGTAAACAATGCAAAAAACATGAATTTCAATTTTACAAGCAAACTGTAGCATTACAAACAGCCTATAAACAAGTTGAAAATCGTAAGATATGCTTAGGTCCCCATCCCCCCACGGAGGGCGGCGTGGGTACCTGGGTCGTATATTTCACGTGGGAGAGAGAGAGAGAGAGAGAGAGAGGAGGCTGGGCTGGCGCTCGAGTGATCGCTCGAGCGGTGTTTATGACGCCGCCTCAGCCAATGGGAGGGATCGTTTACACCTGCTTCTGCTCCCCCCCACCCTTCCCCTTCCCCCTCCCCCACTCCTGCTTTGTTTAGGCTTCTGGGCTCTGTCTTCCCCCTCTCCCCCCCCCCTGCTTGATGTGGTTCCTCCTCCGCTTCTTCTACTAATGTATACCCCCGTCCATCATGTCATGTCCTGCTTGTCTGCTTGTACTCTGCTGCTTCTGCTGTTCCCATCCCCTTCCTGCTTTACCCCCTCTCCTGCTTATCCCTTTCCTGCTCGTCAGCCATACTTCTGCCCATCTTCCCATCTACTCTCCCCCCTAACCCCCCCACCCCCACCAGTCCCTCACCCATCGAGCCAAAGTGCCTGTCGTCTTTTTTTTTTTTCAGCTGTTTCTCGTATCCCTTTTCGCCATGCCTTGGGGGAAGCCTCAGGTGCCCACGGCTGGATCTCGAGCGGCGTCTCGCTGCCGACAGATTTATGTGGATTACACGTGAGGGAAAAAAGTTACATTACCGAGGAATTTTTCGTGAGAATGTTTGGCACGGTAGGTCTGTGCAACCACGTTTCAAGGACAGAATCTAAGCTTCATTTTCTAGCCTTGGGGTCGTGCAGATATGCCCTGGGGTCGTGCTGTCGTGTTTGAAGGTCGTACCGTCGTGCTCGAGGGTCGTACCGTCGTGCTCGAGGGTCGCACCGTCGTGCTCGAGGGTCGTTCCGTCGTGCTCGAGGGTCGTACCGTCATGCTCGAGGGTCGTACCGTCGTGCTCGAGGGTCGTACCGTCGTGCTCGAGGGTCGTACCGTCGTGCTCAAGGGTCGTACACCGTCGTGCTCAAGGGTCGTACGACCGTCGTGCTCGGCAACTTTCCCCAAGAGAGTGACGTCGTGACGGTACGCCATTCAGCCACATATGTACGCTAACGCTGTTTGTCCCACAGTTACGTCGATACTCTTCAAGCAACGGTCGGGTTTTAAGCCTTAGTGAGAAACTAGTTCCATTCTCTCTCTCTCTCTCTCTCTCTCTCTCTGTCGAACAGATTATTATTATTATTATTATTATTATTATTATTATTGTTATAAGTATTGTTATTATTATCATTGTTATTATTAAAATTATTATTATTTGTTATTATTATTATTATCTTTAGTATTATACTTGATCGCTGTCTCCTACGTTAGCCATGTAGCGCCAGAAAACAGGCAAAGAAAGACCCATCCACTCATATACACTCATATATACAAACGAGCACATACACGTACATATCATTATTATTATTATTATTATTATTATTATTATTATTATTATTATTGTTATTATTATTAACATTATTATTATTGTTATTATTATTGTTATTGTTGTTGTTATTATTATTATTATTATTATTATTATTATTATTATTATTATTGTTGTTATTATAATTACGTGTGATCCTCCGGTCACAAAGTAAGACTCTTCCGAGCAAACATCGTACCCTGAGAGAGTGCTCTTTCTTACCCAAGCATTGGTTCTGTGTCGACACCTGCGTGAGGATTTTCCCCTCTCTCTTCCTTTACTGACAAAGATTGCAGGGACGTAGAGAAAGTTTCTGAGGAGGTCTCGATAAAAATGAAGATAGAGAGAGAGAAAAGAATAATCTGTGTTACTAAGGAGGTAGGGAAACATGCAGAATTACACCTGGTTAGGTCGACAGTGTTCCAAGTCGAACGAGTGAACGTCTGTATCCTGAACACTCGCTTGTTCTGGCTCGCAGCTTGAGGACGTCTCCATGCAGTCCTAGGACCTCACCAGCCAGACCCGACTCCAGCGTGTCCCCGGCCAGCGATGATCCACAAGACAGCGGTGTAAATCCATCCTCGAAATATTAAAGTAAGTGGTCTGGTTACACTGACAACTTAGACAATTAAGGACCTTTGAGCGTACTAAGCGTAGCAATTCTTAGATTTATAGAGACTAAAGAATTTGAATGACGACGACTTTGGTTATACGAGGCTTCGAAGGGTGAGAAACAGGATTCTTCAACTCGTCCTTAATGCCCTTCTTAATAAATTAGCCTCAGTACTGCATTTGTTTTGACGGAAGTATTGTGTACTTAAAGTATTTTGGTACCGAGATAAACAGGGGATGTTATGAACTTAAAGTACTTTGGTATCGAGATAAACAAGCGATCTTGTATTTCTTTTTCACGTCTCACACACACTTTCTCGTATCCCACAGACTCACATACTCATTTTACGCGTAAGAACTACGTACTTTCTTATATTCCCTCCTCCCCAGCTTTTCCAGTAGCCCTACCACTGACTTTTCATTCTTTAGATGATTAAACACAGCGGCGCGTAGGTATCATTCACCCTCACGTAACTTCAAATACTTCCTCAACCACGAACCCAAGTCCGCGTTATGGATTCTGGAACTCACAATGCCTCCATAATTCTTTCTTTTTAATCGTCGTAAACACTCCCACGTCCGATAATAAGGGGGTCAGAAACTCATCGTGTTGCATAATCAGTTCCTCATTACGAACTTTGGTACGAGAGTAGGGAATCTGATAGTCTTTTTTTTTTTTATCATACGCTCCAAGGCCAATCGGGTGAGCCACTCCCGCAACGCACACACGCGACCGCGAACAGGAGCGGTGACAGCAACTCACCACGAGCCAGGCCTGGTCATCTGGCCACTCGCTCCCTTCCCACGGAGGCTGAATAGGCCGTTTCGGATACCCCAATTTCGAAGTGAGTGGCGTCTGATTTTTTTCCCCATACCTTAAAAAAGAAAAAACCTAAAATCCTCATGGGGGTGATCACCCCTCTGGAAAATCCACAAAAGGGTTGGTTTATATTGGCACTTATAAATGTGAAGCCACTGATAAATGAACAGATTTAGCAGTGGGAATAAAGCAGTGATGTGGAGTCATTTTATTCGCCACAAATATTTATTTATTTATTCATTTATTTCTTTATGTATTTGTTTATTTATTATCTGTATTTCGCATCTTTTTTATCATGAAAATTTTTTTTGGAAATAGAGATAAGATAAGCAAAGAAAACACGATCTAAATTCAAATCATCATCATGAGATTTCCTGGCATACTCAAAGACCGTTTCTGATTGCCCGTGAAATTTGCAGTCAATCGCAGCAAAAGTCCTGGATAACACCTGAATTCGGAAGTACCAGTCGAAACTGTACCGAGTTTATTGGTCTCGCGCGTCCCAGCAAAATATATATGTGTATGTATATATATAAATGTGTGTGTGTGTATATGTCTGTGTGTGTGTGTGTGTGTGTATATGTCTGTGTGTGTGTGTGTGTGTGTGTGTGATATGGTGGTTTATATAGGTCAGTGTTGGGTAACGACAAATGCTTCGTAATATATCTGAACCACTTTCCGTGAAACCTCGAAGCTTCGTTCCGTGGCCTCTCGCATCACTGTCACTAAACGCCCTTTAGCTCTCCTGTCGAGGGAGACAACGTCGAGCCAGCGTCCAATATATTCGAGATGATTATCCAGCGGAGCGGTGAAGATCTAGAATCAGAATTCACGGTCTCAGAGCCACTTCTCGAAAAAAATGGAGTCGAACCAGAGCCTCAGTGAAGCTTCGCAGTCGGCCGTGTTTCAGTGGGTGAGGAGAGGGAAGCGCCTGGTGCTTCAGTGTATTTCCAGTGGCCCGCTGAGTTGAAACTTGATGCGATTGATTCATAGTTCCAGCCAGCGTTTCCAAAAAAGATTTAATCCCACGAGATCAAACCGTTGGGCGACCTGAACCGAAATGGAATATTGCGTACGAACGCGGTTTATGGATAGACGGAGAGAGCCATTCGGACGAAAGCTATTGATTGAGATAAACGTACCAAACATCACCAATATTAACAGACGATCGTGAAGGAGTAACCGCCCCTACGACGAGACCAAGTGTAACCTCCTGTTTCACCGTGTCTTTGGGTCTCGCGCGAGAGTCTCGAGCGTGACCGAATTCCAGGCCGTGAGACTGGTGGAGCCAGAGGTTGTACAGAGTCAGGTGCTGGATGGAGGTAAGACGTCATCTGTGGCGAAGGAGATCAGGCGTAGTTCGTGGATGATCCTCTTCGCAAAGTTTTGAAAGTCGGTAAGTCTTGTATCAGACTCGTATATAATCCCTTGCACCATCTGCTCTCAAGGATTAGTGGCTGAGTTGCTTGTACAGCATCCTCCTCTGGCGTAAGACGAAGCGGCACAGTTTGAGCTTTTGTAAATGTGCCGAACAAGGAGGAGGCTAACTAGCAGGGCTGTGGGCTGCATACAGGCACACTAGGCTTTATATTAAAGAAACTATTACCAACTGAACCCGAAACATCGCCTACGAATGGTGTCATCCACGTCGGGAAAGAGGTGTTTTATGTAGCAAAGACATAAGATGTTCT
The DNA here is from genome assembly GCA_038088735.1 of Panulirus argus. Classification (NCBI taxonomy): domain Eukaryota; kingdom Metazoa; phylum Arthropoda; class Malacostraca; order Decapoda; family Palinuridae; genus Panulirus; species Panulirus argus. The sequence goes on from JAYMFT010422810.1 coordinate 11,383, forward strand.
GTGCATCAGGGCCATTGAGACCTTTTCCCTTCTAACTGGCAGGAACCCCGAGATGTGTGAACAGAACTGCCAGGCACAGTGTCCCAATTGATTTCACAACCAGGTTCAGGCTGAATAACATTGAGAGTCACTGGGGATTATATTTTTTTGGGGTAGTTCTCTATTCATATGCTCACACCTGAAGAAGGGGAGCTGCCCACTGTATCAGGTGACCGTCTCCTGGTGAGCCACAAGTGTGAGAGGAGAAGGCCAGACTGGACAGACTTTATTCTCAGGAACTAGAACGAGCACCCTGGATGCTGGAACGAGTAGGTGTGTCACAAAATCTAACTCCTGCAATGGTCTGACTTACCAGGTTACGCCTCCACTCGGTGGATATGAAGCTTCGCATGACCCTCCTCCAACTGTTCTTGAAGTCTTCAGACCTGCCGTTTTCTTTCATTTGGACGGTAGGTCAGTCGCCTCATCAACACAGCCTCTCACACTCAAGCATCGTGAACAGCACTGGTTCTGTAACTCGTCCATGCCCTCCGGGGTTGTGGAGGAAGACCTTATGATAGCAATTTGGATGATGGTGCCACAAAGACGGTCTCTTAAATCTTGTCCATTATGCATTCACGATAGACGTGTGTCTATTTATTTTTTTCAGTGAAGAAGGGCGAAGGGCAGGTGAAGAAAACGGGACACTATCAGCATATAGATGAAGACGAAAGAAAAGTTGATTTGATTTTCCTTTCAAGAGGAGTCAATGACCTCAGGATAATTGGACTTAGGCAGGGTCCCAGACCGTGGAAGAGAGACCAATCAATACCCATTGCCAGGAAACTTCCAATGGCCTGATCTTTGGCACGAGAGACCGGAAGAGTTTTAGATTAGGACGCGAGGCGATGACACTGCCTGCCGTGCAGTCTTCAGGTCATTGCTCTGTAATGTACCGCGTGATTTCAATGTCTGTAGATTTTCTTGTTTTTCAAAGAAGATATAAAGATGTTCTGTTTAGAGAATATAGAGAAGGTATTCGATGCAATCCACCGCAGTCCCTTCACAGCTTGAGACGTCACAGGACTCTAAAAGGGAGATTATCGTCGTGTCTCTCTCCGCAAGTCCCGCAGGCAGACCGGTACCATTCCCGGCTGCACTTTGGGGGATGAAAGCCAGCATCCAGCTGTGACAACCGACATGCGGCTTACAGGGACTTGAGCACCGCAGCTGATGAATAACTGACTTAGCGTCCCAAGTCGTTCTGGGTGGGGAGGGGGCTGTGAGATTGTCCCAGTCGTTCTGGGGGTAGGGGGAGAGTTGTCCCAGCCGTTCTGGGTGTTTGTGAGAGATTGTCCCAGTCGTTCTGGGGGTAGGGAGGGGGAGTTGTCCCAGCCGTTCTGGGTGTGTGTGAGATTGTCCCAATTGTGTTGGAGGGTAGAGGGTTCTCCTGTCATCTCTGGGGGCGTGGGGTTTGTCCCAGCCTTTCTGGAGGCGGGAAGTTGTCCCATCAGTTTTGGGGAGTGTGGGATTATCCCATCAGTTCTCTGGGAGTGGGGTTGTCCCATGAATTTTAGGGATTGACAAATTTTGTTGGGGGTGGTTTTGATTATTTTATTTTTTTAATGTTCTTGCATATCCACACATTCATTGTTTTGTTTCGACTGCTTAGAAGCAGGAGTGATCAACAAAGCCCAAACACTTGGTGAAGAGAGAGAGAGAGAAGAAAGTTGCAAGTCAGGGAGTGTACAGGAGGAGGCGTGAAAGGCGCCAGTAGAGCAGTCTTCAGGACTCTGGGTGAAGAAAATGTTGTTCGTAGAGTTTCTATAGCCATGGAATGTCCTCTTCAACACTTAAATGGAGAGGAGAAAAAATTTCTAGATGGGAACGTAAATCACTGGGTAGCGACGGTTGAGTTGAATGTGCCGCTGGCTCGAGAGAGAGAAAGAGAGAGAGAGAGAGAGAGAGGGAAAGGAATAGAACGCGTGTCCTTCTGGAGGGAAGTGCGTATGTTGAAGGATGTGGTCAACTTCCTTGAAATTTTTTAGTAATAACTGAAACTCTTGTTTTTCCTCGAAGCTCAAAAAGTAAAAGAAAATGGGAATCACGTTCAGGCCTGGAGTGTAGTACTGTCTCTACCCAGAGCAAGTGATCAGGGTATTGCACACACACGCGTACACACACACACACACACACACACACAGAGGGTTAGCTAGTGCCTGTATGCACATCCTGGTAGGCCCCTCCTCTAAGAAAAGCTTTATCAGAAGCAGTTGGCCTTGATTAACTGTCCTCGCTCGCATCTCATTAATGCTGCTTCTCTCTCTCTCTCTCTCTCTCTCTCTCTCTCTCAACGTCAGGTAGCAGGTGGTAGGCAGCCAAAGACCAGGGAGGTCCATTGCTGGTGCCACCCGGCAAGGTATCGAGAGGATTAGTGACGGCCGAGGGGTCACTTCAGTGGCTTTCAACTCTCATTCCTTTGGCCCAGGCTCCCGTCTGTTTTACCTGCCCCGCCCCACACGTCGCCTGCTGCTGGCTACCAGTCTAAAGAGCATAAAATTTCTCCATTTCACACGTAACTCTCGACAACACGGAACTCTAAAGGACGCATTCTTTCTAATTCAATTTTTTTCATGGATGAATCTGTACCAATTTGGAGTATACTGATCTCGCCAGAGAACTTCTCACTCCAAAGGGGTCTACTACATGTCCCTGAAGCTGAAGGTAGCGCAGCCTTGGGCTGCAGGGGCGTTTAGAGAAGTCTTGGGGAACACCGGGACTCTTTCATGGAAATCTGTCCTCTGAAGATGTGTTAATACACGAAAGCGCTCAGGATATTGTGCTTCCTTTTCCATGTGTTTTTTTTCAGAATATATATATATATATATATATAGCAACCGGAGCAGATGAGTTACATTGGCTCATCATACCTCATCTTCTTCAAGTCATTGTCTGAGAGATTCAGTTTGGAAAAGGAAAATAACCATAATTAGAAGTTAATTGTGAAAAAATAGACTTTGATGGGATGGAGATGTTGCCAGTAATTAGTCAGACCGTAAGCGGCTTGTCTGCCGCGTCGCGTTTATTTCATCCCGTTTTCTCTTTTAATCTTATTTTTGGAGGGTAATTCTTTCTGAAGCCACACTGTCCCCCTTCCTAGATGAAAATCACAATTAATCCTCACTCGGAGGGAGAGGTTTTAATGAGATAATTATTTTTTTTTTATTCACATCCATTCTATAGCTGTCATGTGCAATGCACCGAAACACAGCTCCCTGTCTACTACCAGGTCCTCCAAGACCTTTCCACGATTTACCCTGGACGCTTCACATGCCAAATTTTATTTGAATATATTGTTTGGTTTACATTAATTTGTTGTATTTATGCGAGGTGTTATCTTATTCGGTGATTGCCTATGTAGGTCTGGTTTCTCTTTATTCCTGCGTGTATATATCTGTTTCTAGGCTTCTATATTCCCCCGCTCTTTTTCCATCTGTTTGTATACCTCTTTTTCTCTGACCCTTTCTGTTTTCCTACCTGTTTCTCTCTCCATTTAATACTTCTACCTTTTATGTTTTTGTGTCTCTGCTTCTCTCTGTCGTCATGTATAATGCACCAGAACCATAGCTCCCGCAATTCACAGCCAAGCCCCAGAGACCTTTTTCTGTGTTTTCTATCCACTGTTCCGTACGCCCCGGTTCAACCCATCCACGGCACATCACCCACTCTGTATATCACGTTGCTCCAATTTGCTCTGTCCTTTGCAAAGCTCACACCCTCACTTTATGTTAAGACCCCGGCTCCTCAGATCATCTTTTATTCCATCCTTCCATCTCATCCTTTGTCACCCCTTCCTCCGTTTTCCCTCCATTTCTTACACGTTTGTCATCTTAAATCAGTTTCTCCTCACTCATCCTCTTCATATATACAATCTCACTTTACGTACCCTCTTCATCTCTGTCAAACATACTCTTCTTGCTGCCACACTTCTCTCACATTGTCATTTATCACTCGATCAACTCCCCCCTCACTACATATGGTCCTCAGGCATTTCATTTCCATCATATCCACCATCTTTCGTACTTCTTCACATAGGGCCTACGCTTCGCATCCTTGTAGAATCGTCAAAACTACTATACCATGAAGCATACCCATCTGTGTCTTATTTCCACACACTCCTCATCATACCCAGGGCCTGTGCCCTACCTTCCCCTCATCCGCCCTGTGATTCAGTTCAACTCCCATAGTTCCATCCGCAGCCATGTCCACTCTCAGGTATGTGAAATAATTCGCTTCTTCCAGGTCCACTTCATTCAGCCTCAGACAAACCAAACTGTTTCTCTCTCCCATGCTAAACCTCACTACCTTCATTTTATTTACATTAACTCTCAACCTCTTAGTTTCACACACTCCCAGAATCAGGCACCAGCTTCTACAGTTTCTCAGTCGAGTCCGCCGCCAGAGCCATATCACCTTCAACAGGAGAATACCGGGTTCCCCCTACCCCCAGCTGACTGCAGACCCACCTCCCACTCCTTCCAAAGCCAACTTCCCTTAAACTCCTCATCATCTGTACGATCCTCCTTTTCTCGACCCCCATGCATCCGGTACGCCTACCTCCCACTCTCTACACGACCCTTCCATCGTCAGACCCCTACCCGCTACTGCACAGTCCTTCCCTCTCAAAACCCCCACCACCCAGTACACGTCTCACCACCTCCCCTTCAGGGCCCTTCCCCTCTCCTGTCCCAGTATAGTTTTCCTGTGAAGTAGTGCACGAGGGGAAAGTGTCCGGATTGTGCCCTTTAGTCATATTCCAACATATCTTCTGCCACGTTTAAAGCCTATTCCTGTAGCCGTTTCAGACTTATTTGCACCAGCCACATGGATATGCAGACGCCCTCGCTGCCGTTGCTCCATTATGGTGAGAGCTGTTGCTAGACGAGACGAGCTCTTGGGCTGCCCCATGGTCGAGGATCACGGCCGAGTTGCTGCTGTTGTCTCCCTTGGTGGGACATTCTGGAAAGGCATTCTGGAACGACGTTGCTTCCAGGAGTTTATGAGAATTCGAGGAGTTACTCCTTGGTCTTTGGTAGACTCTCCCACGATCCTCTTGACGAACAGGACACGCAAGAAGGAGGGAGGGTTTCGCGGACCTTCTGGTAATCATCCCTCATGACGGGACGCAGGCGGAGGGGAAGGTGCCTTTCGTGGGAGCGTGGTCTGGAAATGGTCTTCACTGTCTCCTACTTGACGTTCCAGCACCGAGAACCCAAAAGCCCTTGTACCCAGAAGGCAGAAAGTTTAAATTCCCTCGGACTTTGAATGGCAGAAGTAGGATGGGACGAAAAAGATGGGACTCCGTTCGCCACAGGCCGGCCCAACCAAGGCACCCCACCTCGCTGGTGTCTGCACGTCTCCTCCCTCCCTCCCTCCCTTGGCTCGAGTGAGAGACGTTCAACTTGAAGTTGAGACTTAAAGCACACCACCGCCACCACCGCCAGATCGCTGAACTCTGTCCTTTTCCCCCACCACATCAGGGACCGTTCTCTCGAAGATGTGAAAAGTTTGGAAGGATTCCAGTATATACCCCCACACACACACAAACTCAAAAGGGAATTCTCAAGTGCACAGACAGACGAAGTCAGCATCATCACTCGCTAGGATACTCGTTTTATCTTGGAGGGTGTGAAATCCGTCGGTGCTCCTTCTGCAGGTGTGAGTATGTCGGAAGGCCAGGACCACTGACATCCTCCCAACGCTATGTCCTGATGGCTACCTGCACACCAGCGCTCCCTCGACTGGTTGATAGGCTTTGTGGATGCTACTGGTAATTGCTGCTGCTGCCTTTGCTTGCGGTTACTTAGTGCTACTGTTTAATTTTGGTGTTATTGTCTCTGGTGTCTGTACTGTTCCTTGATGCTGCTGTTTCTATTAATGCTACTGTTGGTATAACACTTCCTTCTTGCTAGTGTTACCTGGTGATGCTGTTGCGTGGTGTTACTGTTACTTCAGAGGTCCTCCTTCGGGAGGATTTCAGGAAGAACAGCCTGGCAGTCCCACGGCCGACGCGGGGGTCATGTCACTGAACGCTACTCATGGCGTAGGTTTTCTCCCATGGCAAATGGCAGAGGTGTGCAGCATCCTCTCTCTCTCTCTCTCTCTCTCTCTCTCTCTCTCTCTCTCTCTCT
>JAYMFT010422821.1:0-17551 GCA_038088735.1 Panulirus argus
AAAAATAAAAAATAAAATATATATATATATATATATATATATATATACATATATATATATATATATATATATATGATTACTTTCTATCCCCATGTATCACCTCAGTCTTGTAAAGTTATTACTTTAATTAAGGATAAAAGTTCCGCACTGAAAATGTCTGCAACTCAGAGATGAAATAAATAAACTTATACAAATCTTTATTCACGTATCATTCTGCGAGAAAGTGAGCCTGAGTAACAGTGAATATAGGTCGTGTCACAAATAGAGAAACTCTTCTGGCTTCAATATATGCAACATTTTCAAATGTCTTGTCATCCAAGCTCACTTACTTTGACCACCCTCTGTTGACCCATATCATTTGCCCTCTTCCGAAAACCTCTTTGATTCACCCTCGCCTCCACCATGTACTGATCAGACGTCCAACCCACTAACTGCCCCTCTCAGCACATTCACATGTCAAACGGGATTGATTACGAATACGATTTCCTAAAAGTATCGTGATTACGGTTATGATGCCATCCAAATGTAATTGGAATTGATTACTATTACAATTACTCTGAAACTGGACTCATGATTCCTGCTTTTCCACATTAGGTAAATAAGAGAAAGAAAACACATAATCACTGCCAAGGACAATTGTATCTTAAAAGTTCATAAACATCAACACGAATCATGAATCAACGCATCGAAGTGGAATCCCTCACTCATATTATCTATTCCATTTCATGAAGAACAGTCCCTGGAACTTTGATTCTCGCTGACAATCGGTAGAGTTAAGGACGTAATGCCTTCCATACCCCGATGAACAACCTGTTATCACCGGTGCTGAGGAGGTAACCGTAGAACGGAGACGAGCTTCGAAGCGAGTTTAGAGAGAATGAACAGTCAGCCTGCCTGATCTTGTAGTTCCAGTACTTATTGGAGGCTGGTCTTGCCTGGAACGCCAGGGCTAGAAGAGGTAAGTGGTCACCTCAACATCGGCTGGTGGTGGAGGACGATGGATGGTGCTGGAATTGGCTCCATGTTCTCCAGGAAACTGAACAGCAAGCAGAACAATTTCGCTGGAAGAGACGAGGAAGATCAAGTCGCCATCGGCAAAGGTGTTGCACGGAACGAGTGTCTCTCCTTCGGCGACTAACGTTCCATGATTCTGGACTGCCTCAGAGCTGTCGGTACACCAGGCTAACCTGATTTTTTTTCCTCAATTCCCCAATGTCTGGGAGCGTTTCCAATTTATTACGATTCCAGACTTCAATTACAAAATGTTTGTACTACGAACTTTATTATCACAATATCCTAGCACTCTTTCCAGTACTAATATAAAAAGTGCATCCAACCGCCTGAATCACCATAGTATTAGCGTCTGTCACAATGAGAAGCGGTGGATTTTCTCCAAGAAACTGCGATGTGTGTTGTGGTTTAGTCCAGTTCCAGATAAGGCTTCAGCATCTCTGGCTTCGGCAGCGAGTCGCTGGATGATGAGGTTCTATCCCGGTATATGGGACTGGTGGTCACGGGTGTGCCCAAGGGCGAGTGTCTCTCCCAGGAGGGTCATGGAGGCAAGAGTCAAGCCCAGCAGCAGGAGGTAGAATGCGCCCTGCAGGTGGTCCAGCCCCAACACCACCTGCCCGTCCTCAACCTGTGGGTTGCGTGTGTGTGTGTGTGTGTAATAAACAAATTGCAAAATTATGCTGTCTTTCAGTAACTGTTGCTTATTTAGCAGTCACTTCTATCTATCTATCTATCTATCTATCTATCTATCTATCTATATATATATATATATATATATATATATATATATATATATATAAATATATATATATTCCACTTGCAATTATGTAAGTAGTATGAACGGTGAAGGTTTCAGCTGACGAATAATATCAGTGTGCCAAGCGGAAAATGAACGTCTTTATTATTTTATGTGGTGTAAACTTTGTACTCTAACACACTGGCAAACGGCCGTTACATCGTCAGCCTAACTGGCTAGAGGCTCATATTTGGTTGATTGGATCATTAAGGCCGTCAACTTCGAGCTACATCCACCAACGGGAAAGAAACGAAAATCTTTAGCACCTTCTTCAGGTGTTCAAAATAATTGTAAGATCACTTACACTCTCCTCCTCTCGCCATGTAATATGGCTCTAGTCGAGACAGATTGCATCGCTGCTCCTTACACTCGTTCTCCCAGCACCGCAACGAAATATACATATATTAATCTCCAAATGCAAGGCTCTTTAAGTGTGCTTTGAAGTATACGTAATGAATATATGACTGCGTACTGTAGCGAAGAGATTACAGTGCGTAGATGTTAGAGAGCAATACGAAAAACTGTGTTGTCACATGTGGCAACTTTATGAGGCTATAACAACGACTCGTAGTGTCGGAGCGACACTCATCGTGTGTTAAAACGCGAAATTAATGGAACTTGATTTTCTACTCCAGACCTTTAAAGAAGAGGAAGATTGAATGTGTGGTGAAGGTAATTGTGTATCAGCTTAAACAGACTGTGTATCAGTATTAAGTTACGTGGATATTTTAGCTGTAAATCACTGGCGGCAAATTCAGAGATGAGAAGCTAATCTGAAAGCGGCGTTAAGGCCTCGCACTCAGCCTTGATAAATGGTGTAGTGCCTTCTGAGGCGATACAAATGGCCGCTGTGTTTACCAGGCGACGCGTCGGGTGGGAAGTGGGTTAGGAAGGCGCGGACCCCCTGGGACCAGCATGGCGGCCCCGTGCGGCGGTGTCTCTCTGGTCGTGGCTGTTGCTGGGGTTGATGCGCTTCTGACGGCGGTTGCCAGGCTCGTGGCCTTGTAACGTTGCTGGGGTTGGTGTGATTGTGGCGCTCGCTGGAATTGTGGTTTTATGGCTGTTGCTGAGGTTGTGGGGTTGTAGAGGTAGTTCGTGTTGTGGTGGTTTGGGTCGTGACTATATAACACCCGTGGTTGTCATTCAGGATTTGCCGTGGTTGCAGCCTCGGCGTTGGTTGGGGGTAGTGATTGGTTTATCTGCATTGGGTTTATGCCTGCACCAGGTACCCATTTTTTCTCGACCAACCCTTTGGGATGGATGAACAGCTGGGTTGACTGTGGACCGACTGCCGCAACCAGGATTCGAACCTATGCGCTCGACACTGGACGGCACGTGGATGCGTCACGGCCAGGAACGCTAACCGATACACCACCGGAGGTCACAGGCCAGGCTGTTACATTCAAAGGTTCACACCATCTCGCTCAAGTCGTACCGTGGTGCTGCAAGGATTACCTTTGAACCAAGTCAAAAAGCTGCACATTTACGTTAGTTATTTTTCAGAATGATATAACGTGTACACCTTGGAAGTACGCTGGGTTTTCAGTAAGACAATTACCTTATATCCACCAATACCATTTTTTGTGAATCATAGGTATAACTAATGTAACTTGTGATAGTAACTTTAGATGAATTATTAATCTCAAACTTAGAATCCGAAGGACTCTAGTATCCATATTATTTCCAGCATAATGTATACATAGAAAAAAAAATGATCGATTAGAATTGATAAAGTTAGCTTTAATAAAGTTATTTTCCATAGCTCAAAGTTAACTTTCTAGTTTACCATCGAATGAAAACATACAAGATTGGTGTCTCGTCAGTTTTCGTAATGGTTCGACCACCATATACTTAGCTTCATAAAACCCGAAACCTAAGCTTCATGACACTTCAACTTGCATACAAATGAACCCAGCATAGCGGATGGATTGAGTCTGCGGTTTTGAAAGGAGGTAAGATTCCCTAAAACACTTGGTTGCAGCTGTCGTAAATTAAGAGAAGAAACTCGAGAGGTCTTGTTCCATTTAACTTTTAACGCTCTAACTTCCATATCTGATGGCAACTCGAGCAGCGCTCCTGGGCAAGACTTGGATAATTACTTAGGTTTCTCCTTGAGATAATATTAATGGATGGGTAAGCTGAGCAGGTAGGCTGGAAGTTGCATGGATGGGTGAGCAGGGAAGGTGGAAATTAGGTTAGCAAGTAAAAGGTAGTGTGTGGCAAGCAGGGACGGGGAGACTTTAGGATTGGTAAACAGAGAGGAGAGTGGTTTTTGGATGGGTAAGGATGTTGACGGTAGGCATGGCGATAGATGGGTTAGCAGACTGTAGTTAAGGCTTTTGGATGGGTGAAAAAAAGGGAGAATAGGGATTTCCAATGGGTAAGCAGGCAGGAGGTGAATCAATGGATGGGCAATAATTAAAAGACCTGTGGATGGATAAGCAGGTACATGGGAAGGGCAGAAGACAGGAGACCTGATGGTCTATGACGAGGTGATCTGCTGGAGGAGAGCAGTAACGTCCTGAGGCCATAATCTTAACTGTGGTGAAGGCAATAGGATAGTGAAGCAAAATGCACCTCCCCACCGGCCCAACAGCCCGCAGGATTTAAGCTGAGGGTAACGGCTATATGGTATGGAGAGGATACACTGCCGAGGAACTTTTACCAGAAATGCTCTCTATTATCATTGCAGCGGGGTTCTCCTGGGAGGAGGCTCATATTTAAAAAGAAAAAAACAATCTTCAAAAATCTAGATTTTTTTTTTTCATGTTGAATGAAACATGTTTACTGTTAACAGATAGATATCACTGAAGTATTTGTCTATCAGTGATTTCAAGGTAATGGTAGTCATGGTGTTGACAATATCTCACGGTTATTTGTCGTTATTCTACAACTTAAAAAAAAAAAAGTTTACTTATGATGTTATCTTATATATGATTTTAATTTTCATATCATACTGTTGTTTCTAACAGTTAGATATATGTCTAATGTAAAGAAATCGTCGCATGTTGCTGAAATGATTTACTGTTATGAAAACTGATATTTGATCATCGAAGAGTCAGCGCTCCTTTCACAGCGAAATATTTTGATTTCTTAATTTTACCTCTTAAGTCTTATTTCTGAGCTGCGAAAATGATTTGACTTGTTCTCTAAATTCCCAGGAAGGTTAAGCAAGCCTGGGGAGGCTCATGAGTGGGTAAGCAGGTTTAGGGAAGCTTATGAATGGGTTAAGTGGTAATTACAAAGCCTAGGAAGATATATAGACAGGTAGGTGGGGACTCGTTAGTGGGTAAGCAGGGAGGTGGGGACTTAAAAGTGGTACGGTAAGCAGGGAGTTGGGGACTTATAAATGGGTATGCAGGGAGGAAGGGACTTGTAAGGGGGTAAGCAGGGAGGAAGGGACTTATAAGTAGGTAAGCAGGGAGGAGGGGACTTATGAGTGGGTAAGCTGGTAGGAAGGGGACTTATAAGTGGGTAAGCAGGGAGGAAGGGACTTATAAGTGGGTAAGCAGGGAGGAGGGGACTTGTAAGTGGGTAAGCTGGTAGGAAGGGGACTTATAAGTAAGTGGGTAAGCAGGGAGGAGGGGACTTTATAAGTTGTAAGCAGGGAGGCGGGGACTTATAAGTGGGTAAGCAGGGAGGAAGGGTCTTATAAGTAGGTAAGCAGGGAGGAGGGGGACTTATAAGTGGGTAAGCACGGAGGAGGGGTCTTATAAGTGGGTAAACAGGGAGGAGGGGACTTATAAGTGGGTTAGCAGGGAGGAAGGGACTTATAAGTGGGTAAGCAGGGAGGAGGGGACTCATAAGTGGGTAAGCAGAGGAGGAAGGCTTATGCATTGGTAAACAGAAAGTGATGAGGCTTATGGATGCAGAGTTAGCATGTATGGACGAATGTAAGTCAATATATGGGTAGCTGTGGCCGCCTCTCAATATTATATAAAGATGCCATCCGAATGCGTAGGGCATGTGTCATTAAGACTGCTATCTGAAGACAAGGTCATGTGTTTCCGAACACGGGTAGCCTTTATCTTGAGTTATCCAGGTAAGTGTAGTAGTATGGAGGGGAAAAAAGGAGGAGGGTGAACGTTGAACATGTGTTAGCCGTCAACAACGTTTAACGTCTTTGCGTCTTCTTCGAACATCCGGGATGACGGAAGCCAAGGATCGATCGGTATCATCTCGTTGGTTTTCTCATGTCTGAGTCAAGTTTGTCTCGAAACTCATTGGAAAGCGAGAGGGATGAAACCTTATACATAATTCGTGCTCAGTATGACCACGACTCGGATGATTCTAATCAAGAGGAAGCCAAAGCCGAGGTCTGTGGCCATCGGGACTCGTACGGTCCGCTCATCACTAATTCCAGTATGTTCTGCGCTTGTTAAAATATGGGAAGGCTGTAACCTTATTTATGTTGTGGCGGGCCGCGTGTCGGTTAGGATTATGGCCGCCTCTCTCTCCGCATCCACTCCTAGGAAACGCATACCTGGTTTACAAGAGTCGCCTTAAATATTACATCATTTTTAATTTGCTGCTTCAGGAATTTCATCATTTATATCCCTTTTCAGCGTCGATATCTTAATATTTGCTGATAATGTTCTAAGTGTTTTCCGTATCAAGTAATGTTCTTTTTAATTTCTCGTCTTGTTTCATGGAACCTGGGCTGACGGCTGTAAACCAGTCGTTAAGTTAACACATTAAAGTTATAGAATCTGGCGGGGCAGCTTTTTGCCTGGCTCTGTGTAGCATGGCGGACGCTAGTCCATCGTCGTCCGTCCGTCCGTCCGCAGTCGGGGATCACAATCTAAGCTGCAACCTGACTTTGATCACAACTTGTAAAAAAAAGATCTAAATCTATTGCTACATTGTTCTAAATTACCTTTCTCCCTTGCACGCCTCGCACCCTCCTGCATGTTTAAGGCCCTGAACCGTAAAAGGATCTTTCATATGCTACTTTATAGGGTTATGTCTCAGCATGGAAAGAGATATATGGCGTAAGACCCATATTAGTAATTATCATCAACAGGATTCAAAACACACACACACACACACACACACACACACACCACAACACCATACCTGAAACTGTCAGTGAAGGATGTTTACAGTAATCTCACTGTCGCGTCATGATAATCCCTGCTGCAGGGATAAGATACGCTATAACTGTAAAAATCTGGGTTACAGCTGTGTCACTGCAGCATTGGTTTATAGCGCTGTCACCAGGAATGGGAGCAGGTGGGAAGGAAAGAGGTTGAAAAATGTGACGGTCTATGACGAGGCTATCCGCTGGAGGACAGTGATAGCGTCCTGGTAGATTATTTCAACTGTGAAAGAAAAAACGAGATAGCAAAACAGACGGCTCTTCCTCCCAACCACCTCTTCCTCTGGCACAACAGCCGAAAAAAAAGAAATGTGTACTGCCATGGAAGATTTATAGGAAAGTGCGAACAGGAAAAGTTCCCAAATTTGACTGTTTGGGGGCATCTCGCAGACGAGGCTCATACTTGACACTCAAAAAAATTAATTTCAAAACAAATTTAAAATTTTTCGTCTTTCTAGTGGCAGGTACTTTACTGATAATAAATATCCCTGAAGTGCTTACCTACCCTTGATTTGAAGGTACTGATAGTCTTTGCACTGACATCTGGTGGTAATTTGTTCAAGTCTTACCCAATGTCATAAAAAGAAATTGCTCGCGTTCCTATTTCATTATCCCCTTAAAATTTCTTTAGCTAATGTGAAGAAATTTTCTCATATCTTGTTGTCGATGATATTTAGTACTTCAAAAACCTTCACCAGGTCTCACTAGAGCCAGCAGTCTCATTGAGAATAATCTCAGATCTGTGAGTTTTTGTTCATAAGACTTTGTTATTGTTCTTCGTTTATGAATGTTTTTGATGACGTAGACCTCAAAACCTTATTCCGAACGAGGTTTGACCAGATCATTGTGAAGTCGACCATTTTTTTCCTTCGTTTTATGGTTTATAACTCTAACCATGAAACCTAGATTTCTGTCTGATTTATCATAAGAAACTGGGCATCATTGCATTTTAGGTCATTATATACCAGTTATGTAATTTCTGATATCTGGTAATGAGTGGTCTGGCACAGGCCTATATATAACTGGTTCATTTTCCGCTTGTCATATTCGTGATGAAAATTCTAACTGTAAAGACAGACACGGCACAGCAAAACATGCACCAGTCACAGGCCATCTTGGGCGCAAGAAATAAAGTGAGAGGAAAATAAAGCAGTTAGTGATCAGGGCTCGGCAGGTGGTTGTGAACACCAGAACTCTTCAAGGTAAAAAAAGTTGTACAGAAGAAAGACAAAAGGAGGAAAAGAAATTGAAAGCGTAACAACTCGAGGGAAGAATGAGGGGGTATCATAACGGTCAATTCTCGAGTGGCTGGTCGCCACACACAAACTGTGGGAAGCAGCAGAAAAAAAAAAAAGTGCCTCGCGTCCAAACCTTAACGTCGGGGGACACATGCAGACGGCTCACGAGAACGGTGGCCAGAATTTTACCTGAAAGAAAGAGAGAGAGAGAGAGAGAGAGCAGCACTCTCATACACATGTCAACTGTGTAATGACCAGTAAAACTCAGTGATGATAATAACATTATTGTTCGTTATAATATCTAGTTTTGTTGTCATAAAAGTCATTTGAAGTCCTTTAAGGTAGCGCCAGGAACAGACGGAAGAAAGGCCGCATCTGCTCACATCTATTCTCTAGCTGTCGTGTGTAATGCACCGAAACCACAGCTCCGTAACCACAACCAGGCCCCACAGACCTTTCTATGGTTTACCCCGGCCGCTTCACATGCCTTGGGTCAAAAACAATGACGGCACGTCGACCCATGTATATCATATCGTTCCATTTCACTCTGACCTTTCACTCTTCTGTTTTTTCAGGCCCCGATCACTCCAAATCTTTTTCACTACATCCAACCATCTCTAAATTGGTCTTCCTTTTCTCCTTAACTCCACTTCGAGCACATATATCCTTTGCGTTAACCTCTCCTCATTAATTATATATATATATATATATATATATATATATATATATATATATATATATATATATATATATACTGCTGACTGTTTTTATCTTATAGTCTCTCTTCCGTACATCTGTGGGCCCTGCCGCATCCCCTCCTCCCCTGTTCTTTCCCACGACACTCACTGCAACACGTCTTTGTGCATCTTGGGGCAGGAGGTGGGCGGCGAGGGTAGGCAGGGGCAGCAATGAAGATATCGTCCAACGTAAGTGTCTGTAACTCGACCAGAAGGCGCCATGAGGAGCAGGTACGACCAGGTTATCGGGACGCGTTGATTAGTTAGAGGGACGGGTATAGCGCCATTAAACTGTACCCTTTTTTCGATTACCTCGGGTGTATAGAGTCTGCAGGTATAGCTCTTCCATGCCTCGGAACGTGTGTGTGTGTTTATAGGTCATGGTCGTGTGTAAGGTAAGGTGGATGGGTGTTTTTTTGTGAAGGTTGAGCCGCTGGCAGGCAGTAAAATGACTGAAAATTTATTGACTTAAATGCCAAACTGACCGACACATCGAGTTAAAGGAACTTGACAACCTGATTAATCTAACCCACTGGCATATCACATTATGCTCACCAATTTCTTTCTTTACACCTGACAAGACTCGTTCCATCTCCCATGCAGAAGACCACATAGTTTAGCCTGACAGCAGACTAATTCTCCAGCCGTCGTAGTCAAGATGAAGTCAAAGGATTCAAGTCCCTTAGTCGCAGCCAAGGTAGAGCTTCTTATGGATAAGGTAATACTAGCAAATTCGGGCCCTTGTCTACTCACTTCCGCGGAGGCTACCACACCTTCCCTCACTACCATAATACACTCCCACTCGTAGCTACCACACCCTCCCTCACCACTACCATTCCGTTACTCCCTGGCTACCACTCTTCCCCTCAAGAAAACCACTCCCCTCTTGGCCACCATACCCTCCTTCACCGTCACCACTCCCTGAACGGCGGTATGGCATTGTTTAGTGGTATAATCCATCACTCTGCTATTTTCCTTCTTCATACCTCCCATATTGCCAGCACAACTTTCCCGCTTAACGAGAGGATATTTTCCTGAAAATATGTCACCCTAGCAGCCAAGAAAATACATGAATTATTGGCAGTTACATCAGGGATTAGCTGTTTTGTCTGGCAACTTCCTTAGCGTAACCAAAGACAGACTGACGGCAATCTGCACCCAAAACATCATC
The DNA here is from genome assembly GCA_038088735.1 of Panulirus argus. Classification (NCBI taxonomy): domain Eukaryota; kingdom Metazoa; phylum Arthropoda; class Malacostraca; order Decapoda; family Palinuridae; genus Panulirus; species Panulirus argus. Next base: position 10,052 of record JAYMFT010422821.1, read on the forward strand.
TAGTGTTATAAGAGAATCTTTTTATAAGAATCATAACTGCTTTCATGTTCATTAGCTCAAGATTACCGTTTTTTGCTTTGTAGACGTCAAAAATCACTCGTGTTAGTCGTACAAACGGCTACAAAGAACTGGCAAAGAGCCACACACACTGTAGCACTAATGTTATATAAGTTTTAAGGTTGAGGGTGAAGTATAGACGAAAATAATAAGTGATTCCACTATCCTCTAAATTCACTGTGACGGCTCGCATTGCATCCCACCGTTTTTCTAGTGCGCTTTCTGGTGTAAACCCTGGCATTCGAACCGAAACCAGTAATGAGAGGGTTAGCTTCATCTGGCTGACCAGCGGGAATTTATTTCCTAATTGCACCGGAGCTTGGGGTAAGACCGGAGGCTCTGGAATAAGACACCTTACTTAGGGTTGATCTCGTTATGTTGCAAAAACTTGACACGATGTGTAAGTAACACTCCATCTTTTTCTTGTCAAAAATTCTGTCCGGTTCTCTCTCTCTCTCTCATCATCGTCATTGTTTAGTCTTACTGTACTAGACTCTTATTAAAATCATTAATTGAAGTGATTTCCAGTCGATTTCTTTGCTACTGAAATACTGTGACTGGTGACTGATTGCTCCGGTGTTGGTGATTGCCACTAAATCCATCCCCTATTGTCTCACCTTTGTGTGGTTGGGCAGAAAGTTGTCAGCTGCTGATATCTGATTCGAAAAAGCTGAAGAGTTTAAAAAGTTGTTTTGTAACGTAAAGCTGCGCATGGAAGTGTTACCCGTTACCGAAGCTGGTTGGCCTTCAGACGTCCTTGACAAAGTTGCCCTCAACAAGTTCCTTCCTTTCTTAAAGTTGTTTTCTGTATAAAGTTACATAAAGTTGTTTACCGTAAAGTTGTCTTCTGTTAAGTTCTTTTCCATGGTACTGTCCTCCTTTTTCCTAAAATTTTTGGTGGCGTAGTCTAACTTAATTAGAGTCAAAAGTTATCAAAGTGTCCTAGGTCATATTGACACTGCTGCCGTGATTGGATCCGATCCAAATTAGACCAGCCAGTGGAGCTGTCACCTGTAATGGCGTCAAGGCTGAAGCTAATTTACCGTGAGACGTGTTTTTAAAACGCGTCGATGGTGAAGTTCAGGTGAACCCGACTGGGTCAAATACTTGAGACGACATCTTTTGTCATAATGATACAAAATATGATTTAGCGTGGGACATTTCGATTTCAGAACAGCCCCTTCCTTCTAGGCAAGATTGGATCGTTTCATGAAGGTGATTTGCGCGTAGGTTTTCCTCTTGTTTATATTCGTCTCGCTACGATTCCAAATATTTTCATCATTTTTGATAATCCTTTTTTTTTTCTTTTGCTGCTGTTCATGGTGATAATCAGCTTTACTGGTGATAACTGTCTTTATTACGATTACTGTTATACTTTGTTTCTTTACAAGGGTAGCATTATGCTACATCTACTGCTTCCGAGAGCTGGCTTTTTTCTTTTATGTTGAAGGCTCCAGTCACGGACAATAGTCCACATCAAGGCTGCTTGTGTGCCCCCACCACTAGCTAGACCACGTAATACTCGGCAAGCTGCTGCGTCACATGATTATTGTCTGGCCATCGGCAACTCAAGGGTGTGCCGTTTTGATAACTGCTTCTTTTCCTACACGTCAAAGCTTTGGAACTCTTTACCTTCCCATGTCTTTCCCAATAACTATAACCCGGCACACTTCAAAAGACAGGTCTTCACTTTCCCAAAAAATCGTAAATACTTTCCCTTCTTTTCTTTTTCCGTTTCTCAGTTCTCTCTATATTTCAATTAAGGCCCGGCCTAGTTGTGGACTTTTGTCCGTGACTGGAGCCTTCAACATAAAAAAAATAAATCATATTACTGCTACCACTAATTCTACCTGTTCTATTACTTTACTACTGCTATTACTGCTGCATTACGTCTTATGATTCCACTAACATCTATTTCTGTCTAGATGCACAACACTCCGCACGCTACTCTCCAGAAAATACCACAACTTATCATTCTGCACAACATTTATTATTTTTGTGCGTTAAAATTTTACACTGATCGAAACCATGTAAGTTCCTGTGTAACACTTTCTTGCACACAAGGCACTGAAGGCCGGTAGCTATTTTTTTCTTTATTATTTCACTGTGGCCATGACTCTTAGGAGTAATTCTCCCTCGCTTTCTCCTGCCCCGATGTCCTCCTCTTTCGCAGTCTGCCAACCGACTCGCGGTTATATAAGAGCAAGAGACTGTCGTCCCATTGGCCCCGCTCGCTGGTACCCGAGTGGTCGGCCGGCCTAGCCTCGCTGGCCCATTGGCTCATCGTATATGACGCGCCTATTCTCTCGCTCGTGAATGGCCACATTCAGCACCTTAGTCCTTCACTTGTTATTGCGCTCTTATGGTGCTCCACCCTATACGTCCGCCTCCATAAGGTAATGTGCTGTGTGTGGAGGAGGATGAAAATAAATTGGAAGTTTTATATCAGTAATGGAGACGAAGAAGCTTTGCAGTAAGAGAAGAGACCGGATTAGGTCAAAATGTTATGCTGTGCTTATCTAACACGACTGAATAGTCACCTAAATATAGTTCCTCGGAAACTAGTTTCATCTGCAGTTTAGATGAGCTATAATACATTGGGCAGCCTCGCTAGTTTGGGAACAGACTGGTTTCTAATACAGGTGTTGCCTCTGTGTGTCCTGTACATTCATAAGTCTGCCAGCCAGTCTCTAGTATTATAAGGTGAAGCAGACATGAATCTAAATGATTTAATTCTTTTCCGCAATATTGTCGCCTCTCCAACATGTTTGAGACTTTGCAGACATAACTCGCTACAAGAAATAAACTTCTAGACTCGCTTTGCCACAAGATTCTTAGGGCATCATCGGCTATGAAGTGCATTGTTTCCAAACTTGGTTGGCTTCAAGTCACACTTGGCGGACTTCAAGTTATGATACTTACGTACTTTGTGGATCTCAAGTTATGATACTTTCAAATTTTGTGGGTTTCAAGTTATTATGCTTCCATACTTGGTGGGCTTCAAGTAATATCTCTAAAATTGGTGAGCTTCAAGTTATACTTCCAGACTTGGTAAGATTCAAGTTGTAATAATTCCAGACTTGCTGTGTCTCAAGTTCCAGTGCTTCCAGACGTGGTGGTCTTCAAGTTGTAATACTTCCAGACTTGGTTGGCTTCAAGTTATTATATTTCCAGTCTTGGTATGCTTCAAGTTATTAAACTAATAACTTGGTGGGCTTCAAGATGTATGATACATCCCGGCTCGGTGGGCTTCGTGTTACTAAACTCTCAAACTTAATGGGACTTAGATTATCATACTTCCAGGTATTAGGCAGCCTCAACTCGTGCCGTTAGTGACCTGGTGGTTCCTCAAAGGAAATTATTCCTCTCTCTCTCTCTCTCTCTCTCTCTCTCTCTCTCTCTCTCTATCCAGGCATTACCTAAACTGAATATGGTAGAACTGGTTCAATCTATTTCCTAACACCATACAATCATCATAATATCAGCCCGAGTCTTCGCGGGAAAAGGCTATTGGATCAGAAATATTAGCATGTTTCCTGCCTCTTAACATATTTTTTTTGTCTATGTTATGGGCACCGTAGTTAATCGTCCTAGATTAAAAACCTACAAAAAATAGTGCCCGGGTCGAGTTCACCCTATAATAACAACAGCCTTATATGCTCTAATGTTTCGGCTGGGATGAATATGGCCAAAATTTATGATGAAGATATAAGTCGGTATTTACGCATTTTAACGTCTTGTTTTTGTTTGAGAAACTGTAAAGTTGGGTTTGGTTGGGTTAGGTGGTATACGTTGATACAAATGATGCGTAGACTGTCTTTAGTTTGTCCTAAAAGGAATTAACTAAACTGTGGCAGGACTGGATCCATAGGTCATCCTTGTAAAACCTGGACACTGTCGAGGACGTTGACGACACTCGTCCTTCGTCAGGAGGCTTGACGCTGTTCGTAAACCCCACGTCCTCGATCCTTGCCATCTGTTCTGTACATGAAATACATGTAGTAAACATTTTACAATTTACAGGACCTTGTTTCTCTTTTCCCCTTCCCGGCCTGGAGCGCTCAGGTCTCCTACGCGTTGCTTAGTTAGTCTTCCCGCACAATAATCACCTAAAATATCCTATCGAGGAGGCCATGTTGGCGCTCCAAGCAGAGGCGAATACAAAACTACGGACTCGAGAGATAAATAATTATAGCAAAATCCAGCAAGCCGTTGTATTCACTCCTTTATCAAGAACCAGAACAGAACAGACTGATCTTGAGAGGTATTTTACTGTAAATAAACGTGTATAAGGTAACACAGGTAATACTTTAGTTATCTTAAGAGTTTTACTGAGCGAATGCCATGAGTATGTAAAAGCGTGGTTTAGCTGCCAGTGGGATTGCTCTCGTCTAAATATGGCGCGAGATATCTGCAAGCAAGAGCTCGGGAGGAAATACACAGTGTGACACATGTGTAGGTATTTCCTGCCGTGTCTCAGTACAGGTAATGCGCATTGCTAAGTGAGATTATCCAGAGCATTACCTGACGCATCACACCGAGTGGGGTGTGAGGAGAACACTCGATGCAGGATACTGAGAGAGTTGTGAAGGGAAGCGAACGTGGCAATAGAGAGGTGAGTCCAGCACGAGACTCGCGTGTCGGCCAACTGACCCTTCCACTTGTTTAATCTCTCTCTCTCTCTCTCTCTCTCTCTCTCTCTCTCTCAAGAGACTCTACCACCCTTCCTATCCTCTCCCAGGCTTACATTCTCACACTCTAGAGTAATTACGACGAGATTCATTGCCTAAAGGGAGGGCCAGCGCGTAGCGCTAACCGCAAGGAGTAGTGGAGCTACGAGGAACGAGTCTCATGGGTGGCTGTTAGTCACGCGTTGTCAAGTGTTACGTGTGAAATGGAGAGACTGTGTTTTAGTGGAGTAGGAAGCCAGCTGCCCACGTGAGAGAGAGAGAAAGAGAGAGACTATGCCCCTGTACCTCTCTTCCCCTAATCTCTCCGGCCCACCAGCTACCCTTGTCGTTCGGTTCATCAGGACTGCGGTGATGTATTTACCCTCTCACTTTGGTCTGTGCCGACCGACGACACCCCCTCCCCCCTCCAGCTTCTGCCCCCTCCTTCCCCAGGCCGTGCCCCCCCCCCCTCCCACCTCCCAAATCCACCAGAGACCTTTCACAGTGCCCCTTTCATCGGTGGGTCGAACTGGCGCTCCTGGCTCTAACCTGTCGAGGTTGTGAGTGGAGGCGTATCATGCCAGAGGTGCGTTGCGTCATGGCCAGCCAAGGGAGGAGGTGCTACCTTGAACGCTAGCCTGAGGGCGGTAGGGAGAGGAGGAGGAGAGGAGAGAGGGAGAGGAAGGGAGAGAGGGAGAGGAAGGGAGAGAGGAAGAGGAAGGGAGAGAGGAAGAGGAAAAGAGATAGGGAGAGAAGGAGGAAGGGATAGAGGAAGAGGGAGGGATAGAGGGAGAGGAAGGGAGAGAGGGAGAGGAAAAGAGAGAGGGAGAGATGGAGGAAGGGAGAGAGGGAGAGGAAGGGAGGAAGGACGAGAGAGGGAGAAATGGCACATCAACGCGGCTACAACCTGTTGAAGAATCAAATGATTTCAATTCTCCTCTAACCTAGATAACGACCGCCAACCGCCCGGACATATTAAACCAATTTCTTTTCGAATGAATCTTTTGATTCGGATATTCTTTCAGCATTATGCGTCTGATTCCACTGCCCTCTCTGTACAGAAACATTCCCCCGTCACAACGCTCTGAAAAGCTGACCTTTAAACTTCAGCCCGTTCCCCTTCCCTTACAATACCTCAGTGTAGGTCGATCAGTGTGCAGTATCTGTGGTGAACTTTGCATTATTCTATCTTGAAAACTTGAAAGTCGCCAAGTGGGCTTTCGCATCTACAGTAAGAACAGTTCGAAGTCATACAATAATGCCTTGAGTCAGTAAAGAATGTGAATGTTTAACTAAACTAGTTTGGGGTTTGAGTCTTTCCTCGTATGGTTTGTTTCATAGTCCTGGTGGTCAGCACTGTTACCCTACTGTACATTCCCTCAGTGGAATGAGCCAGGGTATAAGAAACAGCCCGTGGGGAGATACCACGGAATATCTTGTGGAACCTGGTTGTGGATAAGGGGCGCTGTGGTTCCGGTGCATTAACGTTTTGGACTATTTTTGTTCATACGGAGACCAGAACTGTACTATGTATTCAGAATGTTGGCCTTGCCTGTCAGCATGGCTTCTGATGTCATATAATGAACGTTTCCGGCTGTAATTCCTAAGAGCCGGTTTGTCTTTAGAGCGACGGCAGTACTGTGTTTTGGAAGGTGTCAAATCCTCATTGTATATAACCTAGAGGTCATTCTCTTCTTGTACTCCTGAGAACTCCTTTTCAAACATCTTTCTTACAGCCTTCTTCTAATCTCTCAATTACCCTTGTCTGCGATCTGTATCATGTACCACCTTTCACACCTTACTGAGAGTCTACCTTTAAATCATTAACAATACTTAACTAATTTTTCATATAAAAGCAAGGATGTGATATTGCCACTATATCGAAGTTTAGTTAGACCCCACCTCCAATATCCAGTGCAGCTCTGGGCCCCTACTTAAGCAAGGATATTCTTAAAGTGGAAGCAGTGCAGGGAAGGACAACTAAATTGACTCCTTCCTTGCGTAGCAAACCATACGAAGACAGATTGCGAGAATTAGACTTTTGTTCTCTCCAAGCAAGAGGCTTCTCCGAGGCAAATTAATGGAATGTTCTAATACACTTAAAGGATTCAACAACGTCGGTATGGAAAATTTCTTTACAATAGCGCCAGCGCTACCAACGAGAATAAATAACCTAAAACTCAGTGGTCACAGAGTTAATCTGGACTATACAAAATATTTTTTGACCAACGACATTATTGACGCGTGGAATAGGCTCGCAGAACATGTTATTCAGAGCAACACTGAACGTCTTGAGGATTAGGCTTGACCACCTCGATTGGACTTAGCGTCTGTGTATTTACGTAACTCACGTAATCAGTCCTTAGATATCATCCCATTTTCATGTTGTCAGCAAATTTAAGGTCTTAGAAAAAAGCCAATTTTCTTCATCATTTATATGCAGTGCAATAACTGTACGACGTAGGACCTAGCCTTGTGGTACACCAGTATTTTCTTTTTTTTTATGTTGCTCTTTAAATTCTTTATTTTTTCCTTTTGATTATCATTCTGTTGTTTGTTAAGAAACCAGTCTTTTAACCAACCAGCTGTGGAGTTTGGTACTGGGAGTCTTTTTCTAATTTAACAATCGTTCTTAAAGGATTTTATCATAGGCATTTTGGAAGAATGTACAGATAGGTTACATGGTTTTGCTCTATTCTCGTTGTATATATATATATATATATATATATATATATATATATATATATATATATAGAGAGAGAGAGAGAGAGAG
>JAYMFT010422831.1:0-17551 GCA_038088735.1 Panulirus argus
ATATATATATATATATATATATATATATATATACTGAACTATATAAGTATAGCCAACAATGCTTCAATATTTGGTTCTTACCGCCAAATTCTTCTTTTCCATACATTTGGTCTGCAAACTCGTTTAGTATATTGTAAGCCTCACGTACACAGTCACGTTCATGGTCATTACATGTACACATGAATCCTGTCATGTCTGGGCCCAAGGCACTTTCACTTCTCTTTTGTCTTTTTGCAGACTGAATGTAGTATTTTCGACTCCGTTTGTTCTTCCCCATGATACAGACAATTACACTGTAGAAAAAAAAAATACAAGTGGCTTTAAAAATCTCACATGATGTCCAAAAAAGTAAAAGATATCAATTCTGTTTACCAAAGCAAACCAGTCCTGAAATTATCATTGGTATACAGCTCCTAACTGTATACTGTTTGTGCAAATCAAATCAAAACAAACCTACTAAATTTTCTACTGTTTCTACTGGTCTGACTTGGATTACATTATTCTATTGGCAATTAAGCCAACAAACATAAGAATGAGTACTGACCTGTAGTACTACTTAGCATAAGCTTAGTACAACTTCTAGTGTTCACTGTAATTTAAATTGTATTCATAGTCTTCAGAAAAGATATTTCAACCTGGACTTGTACAACAAAGATGTATAAAATTAAGTGACCAATAATTGGTTAGCATATGCCTGATTAACCTGGTGTAATCAACTGTTTGCTTTTTACATATATAAATATATGATTTGAAAGGCCAACAATGTTTTTGTTTAACACACACCCATAGTTAAACCACGCATTTTATAACAAAATATTCAAAGAAATTTTGTCCTTTAATGTTAAGCTTAGATCTTCCATAACAGGTTTTGGAATCTTAAAACAAAAAAAAATTTGATTTTCCATGTAAAATTAAAAACTGGTTAAGCTACGATCATTTAGGTTCTAATGCACTTCCTGTCATTCAGGAATCATAATCTATATTCAAAACAATAAAACCAGGGTACTTTTGTGAATTATAATAAAATTAACCTGACCATTTCTTTTTTCCTTCCTACCTAGGAACCTAGAAATTTCATATTTAATCAAGGTGTAATACTGAACTATTGGTGAATCATAGGGAAGCTATAATTATCATTATAAGATGATGCTGTTCTATTGGTTGAATGTGAAGATAAGCCAGGCAGAAAGGTAAGGGGGAGAGGTTCTGTGAGTGTTGAAGAAATCCTGATTTCTCCCATACACATACACAGAAAATGCATACTTTACCTGTACTGGATCCACAACTTATCTACTTTCACCTAAGAACTGAAAAAACCTAACCCTCACATGCAAAACATATTGTCAGGAATATTCTTATCCAAAAATAAGCAAGAACCACATCAAATATGTATCAATATATGGATATCAACAACAAGGTACTGAAATAATTTACAAGAGGATACAATTCTCTTCACTTCCTATATATTCAGTACCTGTTCATTTCTAACCCCATTTCACAGGTTTTCTAAACCTTTGTAAGTATTCAATTTTCTATCTATCTATTCTATCTATATCTCTGATGCCTGTTCCCTTCTGGAACTTCCTCAAGGGGTGGCCATAGCAATAGTCTCCATAATTAGTGAACTCCAGTGCTGCTTCTAAGCCTTCAGTGCCTCACTCATAACTGGCCACTGGCAGAGGTTAAGTCTAGTGCATTGTGTGCAAAGGCTCCTACCTAATGTTCCTACTGACTACTACTCAATGCTCCTGCCTAATGTTCCTACTGATTACTATCCAATGCTCCTGCCTAATGTTCTCATCAAAAAAATCTAAAATATGAACCCCTCTAACTATCGTCCTGTTGCTTTGACATCTACCATTTCCAAAGTCTTTGAATCCCTCCTCAACTCTTATATCCTGAAACATCTCAAAAATTACAGTCTTCTCTCTGATCACCAGTATGGCTTCCATAAAGTGAGATCCACTAATGATATCCTTTCCTATCTTACTAATGTCTGGTCATCATCCCTGAAAGATTTTGGGGAGTCAAGTGTAGTTGCTGTTGACACATCTAAGGCTTTTAACAGGGTGTGGCACCAGGGTCTCATCTCTAAGCTCCCCTCTTTTGGCTTTCCTCCCTCGCTTTGCTCCTTCATATCTAGCTTCCTCTCCGGCTGATCTATCTTTGTAGTTGTTGATGGATCAGCCTCCCCCCATTTCTCCATCAACAGCAGTGTCCCTCAAGGTTCTGTCCTGTCTCCTACACTTTTTTCTTTTTTTTTCAACGATTTCCTCTCCTCCACACACAATCCAATGCACTCATACAATGATGACTCAACACTGCATTCATCCTCATTCTTCAATGCAGCTCCCTCATCTCTCACTCCATCTACATGCTGTCTTGACATAGCTTCCTCAATAAACTCAGACTTGGACAGGATATCTCAGCGGATTACAAAAAATCTTGTTAAGTTTAATGCCTCCAAGACCCAATTTCTACCTATCTCTCTATCAAAAACTCCTCACAACCCTCGTCTCTCCTTTAACAGTTCTGTAATTCCACTTCTTGATTCAATGAACATATTTGGTATTACTGTAACATCCACTCTTTCTTGGAAACCTCACATTATGGGAATAGCTAAGTCTTTCTTTAAGAAACTGGATGTCCTGTTTAGATGTCGTAACTTCTTTTCTGAACAGTTGCTCTGTTTATACAAGGGATTAATTTATTCTTGTACGGAGTACTGCTCTCACATCTGGGGTGGTTCTAGCTCTGTACCCTTACTTGACAGAGTCGAAAGCAGTCTGACTTATAAACTGTCCCAGACAACCTCCAAACTTGACCCCCATGTCCTACAACGCAATGTTGGTTCACTTTTCCTCCTCTATAGGCATTACTTTGGTTTTTGCTTCTGAGAGCTGGCTACTTGTGTGCCCCACCACTAGCTAGATCATGCAATACTTGGCAAGCTGCTGCATCACATGATTATTGTGTGGCCATCAGTAACTCATGGGTGAGCCATTTTGATAACTGCTTCTTTTCCTACATGTCAAAGCTTTGGAACTCTCTTCTTTCTTCGGTTTTACACTTTCTCAATTATTTGTAAATACCTTTCCTTATCTTTTCTTTTTCCATTTCTTAATTCTCTTTATATTTCAATTAAGGCCTGGCCTTATGTGGACTTTTGTTCATGACTGGAGCCTTCAACATGAAAATAAAATGCAAATGATTACACCTAATCTGAAACATAACAACTACAATTAGAGCAACCATAATATTCTTATCAAAGAGTGAAAAAACATCACTATTCCTCCTGTAAAATCTTTGGATGCAAATGTGTTACATGAACAAATAATCTGAAGTTTACAATTTCTGTAGCTGTTATGCAAAGGAGAAATTATCAGATGCCTAATTATTAATATTCATGAGTTATACTATGCAGGAACATCATAAGCACAAGGGCTTTCCCAATGAAGCAACTGTCAAATACAGTTATATGGAGCACATCTCACCCAACTACAGAGAGAGGCACAGCCTCAGGCTATCCTTAGCACTGCAGGAGCCTAATGTAAGGAAGGGCTCTGGGGCATGAGTAACAATGGCAGTAAGTAAACTATCCTTTGAAAATCACCTTAAAGATAAAGGAATTCAAAGGCAAAATGATTAGTTTATCCTGTTTAAATGGTACATAGGGAGCCCCTGTTCTCTACTATTAACCATTCCAATCCCTCTTTTATCTTCACCAAAGGATTAAAAAACAAAAATTATTTTCTGTTTCATTTTCATAATACAAGTCTTGACCTTGTGTTTTGTATATGATGGTGGATGCTTTCTTACGTTTCAGCTCCTGGAAGAAAACAGACATGAATTTTAATTTAATCAGAACTGTTGCACCACCCAGCTTTACTCTTCTGGGGCTTTCTGAGTTATCATTACTCGGGAAAGTTAAAACTGCTACATAATATCAAATTCAAACTTATCTGTTACAGGTCATGTGGCGACACAAGGTTACGTCAATTAAATTTCCTAATAACTATATACATATCTATAATATTGAGCTTTGGGGAAATAAAAATGGTATTTATGGTGGATATAACACCCTGTTATCCTAAGAGAATAATTATTTGCTTTTTCCTGAATTAGTGAGGTAGCACTAGGATCAGACGAAGAAAAGGCGTCACTTACATCCATTCTCTTGCTGTTATATGCAATGCATCAAAACCACAGCCCCCTTTCCACAACCAGGTCTCATAGACCTTTCTGTGGTTTTCTTTGACTGCTTCATATGTCCTGGTTCAGTCCACTGACAATAAGTCACCTCCTTAACATCACATTGATCTAATCCACTCTATCCTATGCATGCCTTCCACTTTCCTGGATGTTCTGGGCCCAAGCACTTTTTCGCTCCATCTCTTCATCTCCAATTTTGTCTCCCCCTTCTTGTCCCCTTCATTTCCAACACATATATCCTCCCTGTCAACCTCTCTTTCACCATTCAAGTTGAGAGAACTTGAGGTCTCTACACCTTACCTCGGTATATTGCAGTATCAATCTCTTGATCTCTTATCAAGTAGGAACTAACTCCTTGTTACATAGATTTCTGATATTACTACAGGGTATACTCATCCATTATCTACTTCTGGGTGCAAATTACTCCTATTTCTGGACATATGATAACCTATCATAGCACATAAAACCATTTTTTTCAAGGAATTGGAAAAAATCTTAAAACTCAATCAAACCTTTGAATACTATGGATAATTTAACAAGGTAATAATAATGTTAGTTTCTTTGTGAACAGGAAATGTTGCAAGAATTAATGAGAAACATACATAACATACTTGATCTTGGAAAAACTTTTACTGAAAAATAATGCAAGTCCACCGAGGGTTGTATGAAGAGAACTCTTGCTTGTTTCTGTTATCTCCACTAGAGTTAAGTTGAAGACATATTCAATTATAAACATGCATTCACAAAGATGTTTAGGCATTTTGGATATATATGGGTTTCATTTTCTGATTATTTAATTATTAAGGTACTATTTTCATGCACTTTAAAGTTTTATTTTCACCATAAATAATGCTGATAAAAGAGTAAAGTATCTTTTTTCATAAAATTTGGTGGCTATCATCTATTTCTTTACTTGAAAAATGGCAATACTGTGTTAATTTCATTTGTTATATCTGATTTTTGCTACTGAGAATTCATTTTGGTAGGTTAGATTTGGTTATGCATTATATGTGTTTGGGGATATTCATATCTAATCCTAAATTTTCCATGAATTTTAAAAACCTCATTATTTTTCTTGGATTAATTCATTTCTAACAGATTAAGTCAACTGACCAAGTAAATTTTTCTGGAATGAAAGAGGTACATGTAGTGTTAAAAAATCATCACTTCTTGTAATTGTAAACCTGTTGTATTAATAAATGCCAGTATTTCTGACGGATGATGGATGTAGCAAACAGGAAAACACCTACATATACTGATCTCAATGAGATATATAAGAGAAATATATTCATTACTATTGGAAATAACTACAGACCTCTAACTTAATTAATTTATCATAATCAGTGTTCTTCACATTCAAATTAAATCATTATAATCCATTAATATTCAAGACGATTGCAGAGCGGTTTGTGAAATACATCCATAATACAGTAAGAGACCTAATTGGCGTGAGACCCAATCGAGAAATAAACTTAATGTTATATCAACAGATCTGAGTTAGGTTAAGTTATTAAGTTTGTAGTTGGGCTAATTAGCATGGATTAAGTTAGGTTAAGCTGTGTTGCAAGAAGTATGGTATTTACATCATCAAGATGAAGATCATGAGACAAATCATAGAAATACACATGGAAAAACAAAAATTTCTATTATAAACAGACATTTCATTTATCAACAGGGTTTCCTACACTAATACTAGAGTTAATTCACTGATGATACTGCAATCCTCCAATTTTAATGTTTACAGGAACCCTGTAGCAGCAGCAGCAGCATTAACAGGGTAAGTATAAATCGATATTAAAACAGAGAATTTTAATAATATTAAAACAGAGAATTTATGTACATCTCTACAAGAAAAACTTACACAAGGTTGTCATAGGATTTGCTAGCCTCTAAAACTGATTAAATTAATCTTACCTTTATTAACTCATTTGCCTTGAATTTCACAGCCCTCCCTACTAATAACTTACCCTTTTGGGATAGTCTTTCAGTATTCACCACGTTAAATGCTACCATTCCATACGAAATTCGATTGAACTCTAACATTAATAAGGTCGAAAGTAAATAATTACAGTGTTCACGTCTATCAACAAGTAAAAACTAAACTGAAGCCAAAGTCGACTAGACTTAGCCAGGAATACCACCAGGGTACGTGTATTCCTAGTCCACGAATATCCTATCCCTACGTCCTAGGTATCCCGAGCCCTATGCTATGAATATACCAAGCCTTATGCAATGAATTTCCCTTGCCCTATTCATTACTATCAACTAAATACGGTACTTAAGAAATGAACCTGAATGTAAAGAGCGCTGATTAGTGAAAGTTTCGGCACAATCCGTAAACTGACATCAAGTAAAGGATATTTCCCTAAATGTCACTGCAATAAATGACCTTAAATCAACATAGTATAACGACGCCTTAACAAATTATAGAAAGATCGTAGCATTTCTTACAACTTTATTTGAAGCGTACGTCACTATATCCTCATAAGGCTAATTCCTTCTTTTTTTACCAGTGATGTCTGATACATTAGTTACTGTCATAAGATAGCTACAGTGTTTGCCTATAATACCACAAAACATCTGGTTTGTGTTTTACGATTAAAGGTAGTTATTATAGATACAATACCTATCCTTGCAGTATACTAAAATCTCAGGTCGTAGTGTTAGTGCTGACGGCTCTAAATATTCGTCTACCATAGAACAAAGTTATATTATGTAGTTCAGTGGTCAATTTTAAGCTGGATTAGGTTAGGTGGTAACTTGGCCCCTTATTAGGTGGTGAGGTTTGTGCAAGACAGGTATATAAAAGTAAAAATAATATCCATAATGCAGTGTACCATATACATTTATTTCCTTTCCACCTTGTTGGGATCTATGTTGCCTGTAAGAGCTTGAACATGCCACGCCAGGACCCAGGAAACAGTATCAAAATATCTTTTTTTAACCGTCACCAGTGTCTGAAAGTTTATATTCTTTCCAGGGAGGTCTCTATATCCAAACCGATCACTTCCAATTTCTGAATGTAGCGAGAATTACATATCAAAAAACATTGTGCAATCATTTCAGTGTAATATACATCTACATTTGTGTTCCTCTAAGGGATTATTTTAGGACCCACTATGTATTAACTAATGGTAAGTACAGATATCAAAAATATAAATTTTCCAAGTCCAAGTAACTTTACATGAAACGTAAACGTTTTATCGGTACTTTCATACACAAGAATCATTGGTCACTGTAACTAAAGTTTTTTTTTTTTACCTTAAAGAGTAACCCTAAAGAGTACAATAATTGTAGAACATTTTATATGTTCATATAACTATCTTCAGTTTCAGTTTCAGTTCTTTATTCATTGATAGAGGAATTGGGATCCTATCTTTCTAACATTGCAACATCTAGCGCGTATCCAACCTACGGTAGTAGGCGGGACAGCGTTAATTACGTAGGCAGGGCGAACAGACAGTTGAGGGGAGAGAGCCAAACAGGCTACCGAAAAACACAGGAAGGAAAGGGGTTGATGTGCAAGTGACTGAATTGTATACACTAACGGTGGAAAAGACAGTATCATTCATTACTTGTCGCTGTTTGATAATTCCGTTGTTATTGGTCTACAGTTATGGGAAAGGCTAATGTGGACACGATGACAACAGGAACTGGTGAGTGGAGTTTGGAAATGGCCAGGTTCCCAAGACACAGTTTTAGCTTGACAAGAGTATACACACACCTACACAAACATTAATAAAAACAATGGATGTAAATTTTCAGCCTTGAGCGCCGAGGAAAGGAAACGGGTGAATGTGTCTTCCAAATGTGTTCAGGGTTTTCAGTAATGTAAACCACTCATGGCCCGAACAGATTACCGAGCTTACAGACATACTTAATACAGTAGAAAAATCTTTCAAAACATGATTTTCTATGTGTTATTTTAAGGAAATGAAATGGTATGTGTTTCCGCTGTCCCACAATCCATCTCGGTTTTACGTAGTGGAAGGCGAATTGATGGCGCAATGAGCGATGCCACCTATGAATCACACGGACGCCGTTGGGCTGGTTGGTGAATATATACCTGGCGTAAGCTGGGATGCGTATATACATAAAGTTAAGACATGGTGCATATTTAAAGATGAGACGGAGCAACACGACGGTAAGAAATTCTCAGTAACAATTTGTAAACACAAACTCCTTAATCTTAGCGCTTTTGTGATTAATTGATTAATTATATTAATATGACCTCCCAGTTCTGTAATAACTGTATTTTCAGCCGAATGTTTATTGTTATCAGTATTATTATTATTACATACGCACAACAGAGAAAACTTGTTTAAGGGAGCGGCTCTCTCCTCCGTCCTTGCCTCTAGTCAGAGAAAACACGGAGAGAAGGTAGTTACAAGTAGGCTCCGTTCCAAAGACATTCTTTGACTCATGCTAGGAAACTCTCGGGGACAGAGGCAGCAGCACATGCCTCCTTCCCTAGACCTCAGTCCTTACGTCTGGGCAGAGAAAACACATGGGCACAGAGGGAACATAAGTAGCTGGCAGGCATATTTCCGTCCCGTTGTGGTTCCTTGACTCAAGCCAATGGAAATTTTAGGGACGGAAAGCTCAGGTGTTTGCGTGTGCATAACACTCAGATATGAGTAAATATATATGGTACATACATGCAAGTTTAAGAGATGGGGCAGCATGAGTTGAAACCTCTCTCTCTCAGTAAAACACACACACACAGGTAAGGGCGACAAATCTTCCTACCATGGAAGCGAGGAGATATAGGGGATCTGATGGTAACCCTCAAGCTTCTAAGTCAGGTAGGCGATACTAAGCGTAAGTGAACCGTTGTTCAAGAGATGAAGCAACGAAGTAGCAACGGGCCACGACGAGAAGCTCGGCAAAAAGATTGTTTGAAAGAATGTTAAGAGCTACTGGTTTAGTGTGAAGTTGGTGGATGTTTGGAACAAACTAAACAATGCCGGCAGCTTACAAATTTTGAAATGCTATTTCTTGGTGTAGAAAGTTAGAGACGAGGGCCCCACGAGTGCAGAATTCTCTTCCTGTACTGTACAAGTAGGAAATTACAAATAGGTAACCGGTTTCTGACAAAAACAAGGGTTAGACTTCTTTGACATAGAGCAGATTATCTTAGTGGAAGGAAACAAAGAACATGAGTGAGGAGCCTTGTATTACTTCGCATCACTGTACATAGGACCTAAACAGACTCCAAAGTTGGTCTGGTACATTTAAATGTAAAATAATGAGGATGGGTCACAGTGAAATGTGGCCTTGATATAAATGTTATCTAGAGGGATATAAGCATTAGGAATCTGTGTGTAGTAGAGACTTGGAAGTTGACATCATTCCTAACCTGTTCCCAGACTCCTACTTTAGGAAAATAGTTAAGGACACCAATTCTAGTTCATAGGTAAAGGAAATATTCAGTGGGTTGTTAACGTCCTATATAAAGGTTAAACTAGAGTATGCTTTCTAAGTTTGGTCATTGCGTCTAAAGCAGCATAAATATAATAGAGGTCCACAGGATAATAACGATGGAGCCAGAATTAAGAACTAAGTTACAGGGAAAGGCTAGATACCTCAGATTTGCCCACCATGGAAGTGAAAAGAGTGAGGGGTGACATGATCACAATCTTTTAAGTTTTTAAACCAGATGGATGATGTAGACAGTGAACAGTTCTCTGACAAATGTAGGGATAGAACACAATCAGAGGCAATAACATGAAACTGAGCAGAAAACTAAATGAAGATGTATTGAAGTGCATGATAGTCTAATAGTGGTGGAGGAATGAAAAAAGAAGAAATACTAGCTGTGGACAGCATACAGAAAAAAATTTAGAAAGTTGTATGATAGAGATGGGGCCCCACGAGTGTATGATGAAAGAGATGAGGCCTCACGAGTACACGGTGTTAGAGATGGTGCCCCATAAGTGTATGAATTTAGAGATGAGGCCCTACGAGTGTACGATGTTAGAGGCGGGGCATTTTCTTTGCTGCACCCAAAACTACCGTTCACTACATCCAACACTATCCTTTCCAGCGCCTATCATAACTCTGTACTGTGTCTATCACTACTACATCTGTGCCCATCACAACCCTTTACCGCGCCCATCAGTTCACGAACTTACCACTGAATCATTCAGCACCATCTGTTCAAAGTCGTTTGCCATCCTTCTCATGGCCGGGGTGGTAGTATTGGTTTCGACTATATATTGCTCGTAATAAGGGTCGTGCAGGTGGTACTGGTAACAGGGAGAGTGGTAATGTTGTTGGTGATGATGGTGCTGATAACAGGGATGGTGATAGTGGTTGCAGTGACGCTGGTGAGAGGGATGATAGCTGTGGTGCTGACGATAGTGGTGGGGGTAGCGATGCTGGTATGGTGGTAGGGATGGTAATGGTGCCGATAATACGGATGTGCAGTTATTCTGGTAGTAGCGGAAGTGGTGGTGGTGTTGGTAATGATGATATGATACTTCCATGTTGAACCTCGACAGACACGTGCAGACTTCTTGGGAACAACACCCACACACCACTAGTGGGATATAAAGGGAATCAGTTTCAAGTACTTTGCTGTTATTCTCTCTTTCTCTATCTGTATATTTTTTGTTGATGAACAGAATCACTTTTATGTTTACCATCTCTTATATGAATACCATGTGATCATTTGTATGTACGTATTTACAGTTTTTCAGTTGCGTCTGTGTATGGCGGTTTCCTCGTGACGAATACGCCATTCAAAACAGATCCTCATATTCCACCCTCCTATATCGGAATATTAACGCGCTTTCATAAGCCAGTGATGATAATAATTATGAAAATGATGATGATGATGATAATGATAATAATGATAATAATAGTAATAATAATAATAATAATAATAATATTATTAATACATTAAAATATTCCACCACAGGGACCAGTCTTTATATTGAACGATAACTACATTTTCTGTTTACCCATGCCTTTAAGCTGATTACAGATGTCGTCCACTATAAAACCATCCCATATATACAATACATCGCTAATATTTAATAGGATAACAAATTGACGCCTTTATCTGACCAACAACTGCCGCCAGAGTGGATGCCAGGTACCACTAGAAGCTACGCTCCGCTGTACATTGGCTTTAGTGTTAAATATTCTTTCCCTTTTCATCTTGAACATATACATAAATCATATGCATCGGTTTATCTGTATTTGTATATTTTCTTTTTTACTTATCATTACCCCAGGACCCCCTTTCAGAAAGGTTCCGGGTGATGCCCAGGTCCCCTTTAACAGGGGCTCCTGCAGTCCAAGGTGACATTTCTATCTCTAACAGTCTCCTTTGATGCAGGAAGTTCCCTGAGACGACTGCACTCTAGTCAGCTAACGATGATATAGCCTTGTTAAAGCAGAGGGAGTTCGGTAACATATATATATATATATATATATATATAGATAGATAGATAGATAGATAGATAGATAGATAGATAGATAGACAGATAGATATATTATTTATGTATTATTCATTATTCTTGATCGCTGTTTCCCGCGTTAGCCAGGTAGCGCTAGAAAACAGACGAAGAAAGATCCATCCACTCACATACACACGTATATACATACATGCACATCTATACACAATACATACATATACATACCAGCATATATACATACACATGCATATACTCATACTTGCTCGCCTCCATTCATTCCTGACGCCACCCCACCCCATAGGAAATAGCATACTTAAACGTATATATCACTCTGGGAGGGAATGTGGAGGAAGTCGGCATGGTGAGGCGACTTCCCCCTCTCCCACTCAGCTGGTGGTGGATATTACTCTCATAGCTCTTAAATGCCACACGACATTCGCTGTTCTCGGAAACTCAGCCGGAGCAGGGGAAGTAATTGCCACAGACGGGTGTGTCTTACATCCGCTTTGTGTGCTGTTTTTGATTATCACAGTTTATCACTGAAATATCATTATTACTTCATGTCGAAAACAGTCATATTCAGCAGTTATTAGACATGACTTATAATGATGATGACAAAAGGAAATAAAAGATACCAGTGCTACTTTACAGAAGTGCCAGATAAAGGTGTAAATGAGACTAAGGGTACATGATTGTACATACAACGATCAGCACCAATATTAACCAAAGTCAAAAGTAATAATGCTCACTGCTTCCACTGGTCACAGTGACGGCTACACTTTCCACATGTCTAGCTGGTACTAGTTAAGTCAACCTGACACTGAGGAGGAACTTAACAGTGACAATTCACACAATCTAATAATTCGTTACATCATCTCAACGGTTCCAGTTACATATCTAAGCTTAAACAAAACTAATATTATTATTACTATTAGATATTTTCCATGACTATTTCAAGTATAGAATTATTTTTCCGAGGTGACTAGATTTCCTTGAAAACTTCAGTATACGAACTATTTTTCATGCTAAATATGAATCTGGGCTTGGAATGCTGTTTGGGGGTTATTAAGGCCTGTGATTAATGATACATTTCAAGAAGAATGTGTCATTTATTCAGTTCGTATCAATCGGGTACATCTAGGGTTGAAGTAACTGTAATTGTAATTAAATTGAAATGTAACGTTACAGAAATATTGTAATTGGAAATAAAATAGAAGTAATTATTTGTAATTGTATTTAAGTGTGATCAAGTAAGTGTAATTCAATTGTAATTGTGAAAGGGAAGAAGGTGGTACTGGTAACATTGCAAATGCAAAGGTGGGCAAGCGGCGGTAGCGGTACTGGTCCAAAAAAATAATGGCTGCAACGGATAAATAAAGGATAACCTCATAATGCAAAATTATTTTTTTTTTAACCAAAATTATCTATTTTTCGAAATTTGGGAAATTGTAATTATGATTGTAATTATAATTGATTTTTTGTGGTAATTGTAATTGATATAACTTCTACTCACAAATGTATTTATAATTATGATTGTAATGTTTAAAAATGGAAAGTATTTTTGATTGTAACTGTACTTTAATTTTTAATGCGTGATTGCTCCAACCCTGCTTTGGACACCCATCATCAACAATCCTTATAATCTTCCAGCCTGTGTTTGCTCCAATAACAGCCAGACTCCGTCCCCTTCTGAGGACCAGAAACTAGTCGATATCAAGCAAGTCAGGGCTGAGGGCGACTACTTTATCGCAGGAGGACTCGAGAAGGCGTCAAAAAGTGACAACGAACGTTCCAAGTTAGTCGGTCTTGGTGCTCGACGGTTGTATAGGCCTTTGGCCATAAGGTGAGTCCTTGAACTCCTCATGGGAGACTGGGACAATAACAGGGTGTTCATAGACAAGTAACAACTTTCAGAGAAATAACATAGGCAATGATACTAATGATATTAGTGGTGGTAATGGTAATAGAAACAGTAAACTACCACTAATACAACCACCGCCACCACCACCACCACTTCTACTACTACTACTACTACTAATGATAATAATAATAGAGACTAAGAGTAGCAATAGTTGTAGAAATAATAAGATGGTACTGTTGAAGAAAACAACAACACTAATTGTGATAATAGTAGCAGGAGTAGAAGCAATTGTTGCTGCCAGTTTAAGTATTAGTAACGACAGTGATAGTATCATTATTGTAAGGAGAGTAGCTGTAGTATTTGTACTTATATTAGTAGTAAAAGTATTATTTAAGTAGTAATGACAATGGAAGTTGTACGAGTACTAGCAGTAATAACTTGAAATCACTGTAGTTAAGGTAGTAATGCTTGTGGTTACAGTTGTAACAATTAGACCTTCTTTTCATATCATGTTAATCTTCAGGTGTCATACTTTAACCTTCAACTTAACCTTTGTTAAAACCTCACATTTCTACATGAGATATACATCAAATATTACACAGACGTTTCCTTGGATTCAAAGTATTGAATGGCATAAGACCAATAACTAGTTTGATCGTTTACATTTATAAAAAGGTTTATCCTGCCACTTGATTTAGCTTATAACTCTCTGAAAATTGTACCTTTGGCCATGAGAGTTAACATTTGAATTCTGTTTTTGATATTTTTAGAACAGTACTTCCATCCATTTTTATTGGAAACGATTCACGTGTTTGTTGGATTAATTACTTGTTATATAAGTTAATTGTTTTCTTTATTTACCTGTGTTCCCAAGGAGAGTTGCGCCCGGACGTTACATCATGCGTTTACAACAGGATCTAGAAAGTCTGAAACTCAAGGTTGGCAGGAAACTCATTCAAATGTGCATAACTAAGCAAATTAAGGACGACCTGCGGGAAACTGCCGCTGAAATGGCTGCTTCCACCAGGAAAGTCGAGGAAGAAATTAAAATGAAAGACGCAGTACTGATGAAGATGAACGCCATCGAGGACCAGTTCATGAAGGTGGTGCCCAATATCCAGTAGAACCCAGAAGAGGATGGCGAACAACCTAGCATGAGTCAAGGTTAAGTCTGGCAGGTGATTGTAGATGATCCTGTCGCCATTTGACTGTCGACGATGTTTTTTCATTTTTTTGGTTTAGTTGATACTTTAGGGAAAAAAAGACGGGCAAATGATGGAAGTATGTTTATAATCATACTACAAACATCATACTGTACATCGTTACACAAATGTTTCCGTAATACCGAATCAAGATTAATATCACAAAGTACACTGTAGAATCCTAGTCCCGTGATTAATACCGGTTATCTTGCTGGCCCTTAGTAACGGAGATCAGTTTGTTCAAAATCCAGGTCTTCCTGTAGAATTTTCATGTACCATACATTAAGTTTATCTGAAACTGAATTCGGCATTCTAATAAACATTTTAAGGAGTGCCCTTGTTCATACACCTGCCTGAGAGTGTTCTAGAGTTCAAAGTCTCTCTAATGATTACTACCCACCATAAAGGACAAAGGCCTGTAATTCTGGTGACACCTTAAAAGTTGTAGGAGTGACTTTGTAGTGGTAATGTTGTATACATCTGCACCCTCTACAGATGTCTTTTATTTTCCCCATCCTAATCAACCACTCAACATAAGAGAAAGAGAGAGAGAGAAAAAAAAACCTGGAAAGTATTGCTTGAAATTAATGCTGTCAATATCACTGTGTGACCTGAATCTAAAGTACTATTTTGTATGTGTGTGGTTACGACTCGAGAGTAGCAACTTTCAGCGAGGTTGTCAACATCAGTGGACGAAAAGGAGTACAAGTTCGTTGAGGAGCTCCTCACTCTGGAGGAGTCCATCCTTTCCCTGTCACTACCGTAACACAGCCTAGCTGCTTTAGTTTCATAAATGGGGTCCTGAGGGTGAATGATTAATCAATTGTCAAATCAAATATCAACGATCTTATAGAATAACATAATCAGAGAGTGATATACAGACGCGTTTTACTACTTAAAACAATACAAAAATTATATGAGCGTATTATGACATGTGACTTTTTTCCTTCTCTTTACGTTGATGGCTCCAATCACAGATAAAAGTCCACATCGAGACCGGGCCTTAATCGAAATATAGAGAGGACTATGAAAGGGAAAAAGAAGAGGGAAAATATGTCGAATTTTGGAGGAAGTGAAAAACGTCTTTTGAAATGTGCCAAATCATAGGCACGGGGAAATACATGAAAGAGTAGAGTTCCAAAACTTCGAGATGTCTAGAAAGAAACAGTTATCAAAATGGCCCACCCTTGTGTGCCGCAGCATCTTGCCAAGTATCGCATGGTCTAGCTAGTGGTGGGGGAACATAAGCAACCGGCTCCTGGGAGCAAAAAAAGAAAAATGATACATGTACAAGAGGGAAAGTGAGCCAACAATACGGTGTAGGGCAAGCGAGTCAAGTTTTGATGTTTACCTGGGAGAGTTTCTAAGTCGGACCGCTTTTGGTTCATCTCTGTCAAGTAAGGATACAGAGCTAGAATCACCCATATATGAGAGCAGAACTACATACAAGGATGGATCTATCCTCTGCTTAAACGGAACAACTGTTCACAAGAAATCCAGTTTCTTGGTGACAGACTTAGCTATGTCCGTATTATGGGGTTCCCAAGAAAGATTGGATGTTAAAGAGAAATGTCAAGTATGTTCAATGAGTCAAGAGGTGGAATTACAGAACCGTCAAAGGAGAGAAAAAAGTTGTGAGGAATTTTCGATAGAGAGATGGGTAGAAACTAGGTCTTGGAGGCATTAAACCTAACCAAATTTCGTCTAGCCCACTGAGATATCCTGTCCAAGTCTGAATTTAGTGAGAAAGTTGTGTCTAGACCAATTGCAGACCGAGTGAGAGAAGAAGGAGCAGAACTGAAGGACGTGGAGGAATGCAGTGGTGAGTCGTCAGCATATGAGTGCATTTGGTTATTTGAAGAAGTCAGTAAATCATTGATAAAGAGGAGAAATAGAACAGGGGACAGGAGAGAACCTTGAGGGACACTTATCCAGTGGTAAAACTTTTGAGAATTGAGTAACTGTTAAGTATCTGCCTGGAGAGGGACACGTACCGTTCCCCCAGTGCGAGGGGAGGGGATTGCTTCTCGTAAGCCTGTACAATAGGAGTCCCTCTAGGGTCGCTCTTCCCTTTCATGTTCCCCCTGAATTCTTGTGGGAAAAAAAATGAAGCTTATATATGCCTTTTTGTTTATTGATGCACTCCCTGTTAGTTATCAGATATATTGAGAGATGAGCAATAGGAGGTGCTAGACGGAGCCCTAGGGGTTGCTAAGAGCCACCACACACGGAAAACTTATTCATTGATACAAACAATCCTTGACGCAGGGTAGGATGAGCGAGCAGACGCCGTGACGGCATTATTAATGAACAACGTTTTTTTTTTTCATAATCCAAGATCAAACTGCTCACGTAAATGTCAGTGTACAGCTACCCCTTCTAAATGTATTGCTTATAGAGATTTTCGAATCTTGAAATATTCACCCATTCCTTGTGGTACAGGTTAACGCCTCCTAAGTATGAAGATACAGATGAGACAGCGACACTGTCCCTCACACCAGGGTGCTGTATGAAGTTAACTCTCTCCGCCCGTGTCATGTCGTCACATAGAACCCTTCTAATGAAATGTGTTGTACATCCATTTTTATGTTAGATGAGACGGCACGGGCAGCTGAGGCCCTAATCAAGGTCATCCCATTAACGATATATATATATATATATATATATATAAACTAGCCTGAGCCAGGCACCTATTTTATCGACCAACCCTTATGGGTGGATGAACAGCTGGGTTCACTGTGGACCGACTGCTGCAACCAGGATTCGAACCTATACGCTCGACCCTGGGCGGCCTATGAACACATTCACGGTCAGGAACGCTAACCGCTACACCACGGGAGTCCATATATATA
>JAYMFT010422842.1:2500-17551 GCA_038088735.1 Panulirus argus
CGTTATATAATCCAGCTATTACTTTTATTAGACTGCCTTATACCGTCTCTCTCTCTCTCTCTTCTAAGTGTTACGTGTGTCCATTCCTAGCAAAGAGGCGGATGTCGAGAAGATAACATATATAAATATATATAGTTCAGTGTCACCAGTGTAGCTCTTCAACGCCCTCCTCGCCGGGAGGTAATAGATTGATCTCCCAAGGGCCAAGTAGGCAGTGCTAGCTGAAGACGCGTGTTTGCGGTGTGTGTTCGGTTTTAGGTAAAAGTGTGTCCAGAAGCTGCGGGAGGCGACCCATCTCCTACGTTCACCATGATCCTAGACAACAGACAAGTGCCGGACATCATCGTCAGTAGGGAAGGGCTCTCCAATAACAACAATGGCACCAGGCACGGGAACGGGAACGGCAGCCCGCGGCACGTGGGCGGGAGGAACGGAAACGGCAGCCCAAGACATGTCAGCTACGTCAATTACAGCCCCAGGCATGTCAGCTACGTGGGCGGGAGCCCGAGGCATGTCACCCAGGGTAATAACGGCAGTCCCCGTCACGTCAGTTACGGCGGCGGAGGCCCGTGGCAACAGGGCACGCACGGCAGTCCGAGACGCGTCCGAAACGGGAACGATGGACCCGACAGCCCGAGCCACGTGCCAGCCTCCGGCTACGGCAACGGGAACAACAACAACAACAACAACGGCAGCCCGAGGCACGCCAACAGGAACGGCAACCCCGGCAGCCCTCGACACCACCTAGGCCAGGACGGCAATGGCAACGGCTCCCCGAGGCACCTAGCAGGCAACAACAATTGCCCCAGCCCGCGACGCAACATTCCGGCAGAGAGGTCGAGTCCGAGGTTCATGCAGAGATTGTACAGCTTCGACTTGGGACACAGCAGCCCCAGGCACACCCGGAGCGAGGACAGCGCGCCGTTGGACCACGCCCAGAAGCAGGAACAGCAGCAGCAGCAGCAGGAGCAGAACCATTCACAGGCAACGGAAGCGGAGAGAGTGGCCAGAACCCCGAGCAAAATCCCGGTCCACGTGCAGGAGAGGAACAGGGAGAGGACGAGTTCCTTGGACAGGACGACGACGACGGGGGACCAGGGGAACGGCGGCAGCCCGAGGAAGGGGCAGGGCAGGAGAGGCAAAGGTCCTACCACGTCCACGCCTCACCGCAAGAACTCGGAGCCCGATGTCAAGACAGACTTCAAGTCCGTGGTGAAGGAGTACTCCCAGCTCAGCCCCAAGCGCGTGAACCTCAGAAACAAGAACCAGAACTACTTCAAGTACGGCCTCTGCAGGATTGAGGTGAAGGACAAGCCCGTGAATAACTGGCAGCCCTGGAAGCGGCTGGCCGAGTATGGGAAGTGGCACTCGGCGGACATTGAGAAGTGCAGCGGCGGCGAGGACAAGCTGAACACGCATTCCACCAAGTGGAACAGGCAGAACAGGAACTGGTCGATGGACCAGGACGACTGCAGCAGCAGCAGCAGCGGCGGGAAGAGCGTGTGGAACATCGAATGCGAGAAGAGCGAGGAGGAGAACGACCAGGTCTTCGTGAGCGAGGAGAGCACGAACGTCAACAAGCAAGACGCGAAGCCCAGTCGCTACGTCAGGAGGGAGTCGTGGCCCGTCGTCAATGGCAATTGCCACATGACCCCGCCCGCAGGGGAGGCGCGTGGGGCGAGCCCGCAGAACAGGGACTCTGACAGCCCCAGCAGAGACTCCAGCGGGTCGATCTCCAAGAACAGCAGCCGCGAGAGCGTCGGAGACGCGAGGAACCGAGGCGCGAGCCCCAGGAACGGCATCCACGAATTCTGTACTAGGAATGGAAACCGCACGGCCAGTCCCAGAAACCGCACGGCCAGTCCCAGAAACCGCACGGCCAGCCCTAGAAACCGAGGCGCTAGCCCGAGGAGCGGGTCGACGAGAACCAGTTCGTGTTCTAGTAGTGACGACACTACCAGAAAGACCGGGCTGGACACGGAGACGGAGTGGGATTCCGGCGTGGATTCCGTGACTTCCAAGATGGTGCTTATTAGATGTAAGGATGCCAACTACTTAACCCGGATCTACCTCGATAAAGAAGGTAAGAAATTTTTGTGAACGTGTTCCGTTGTCTTTTGAGGCTACCTGATGCCCAGCTTTCTGTCGATACCTCTTTTGTTTTTTTCTGCGAGTATTATGTACTTCTGCGCTGGTCAGTTACTTAATTGACCTCGAGTACTACTGATCAGTTATTTATTTGACGTCAAGCACGACGGGATGTCACTTGGTTGCGATGGACTGGCCATTGGCCAATCCCTTAGTGGCATGGCCAACGGCCAATCCGTCATTCTCAAGGCTCCTAGCCTGACCTAAATCCAGACCTCGTGCCATCTTGCTCAAGATTCGCTCCTAAACAGGGAGTATTCGAACCTGAATATTCTCCATTATCATCATCTCTAAGCATAAGACGATTTCATGGGGCACCTGCAGCATCAGGGATGCACTCCAAGCCGGAGCAGGGTAAGGTTGTAGTCCCTCAAGAGTTGGGAAGGTCCTCCGGGGAGACTGAGCTTTTCCAGTTATTTTCCAGACAGTAGAGAGAAGTGTAAGAGCCTTTAGGTCAGGGAAGTTGACGGAAATCGTAAGGGGATTCGAATCGTGTTGATACCAGCCTCATTTCTCTTCGCTGAAGGTTTTAGAGATGTAGTACCTGTGGGTGCACCAGGTTACCAGTGAGAGGATGCGGTACAAGGGATGGCGCCACCCATTCTCCTGACCTTGTTTACTTGTGTGACCCAGTGGAAATTAGAGACCTGATCGCCCAAGACATCGTCTCGCTAGGTAGCTTAGGTTACCAGGATGTGGACTGTTAGATGCTGCTGATTGCTGCATTATGCTGAACCTGTGATTTTCAACCGTCACAGCTCAGTCTGCGTCATAGCTTCCTTAGGGAGAGTCTAGTCTACCAGGTTGTTTGATGCTGCAGATATTCATCTG
Organism: Panulirus argus; assembly: GCA_038088735.1. Classification (NCBI taxonomy): domain Eukaryota; kingdom Metazoa; phylum Arthropoda; class Malacostraca; order Decapoda; family Palinuridae; genus Panulirus; species Panulirus argus. The sequence goes on from JAYMFT010422842.1 coordinate 5,480, forward strand.
TATGTGCATTCAGGCTGGTTTGGCATATCGCTCTGGATTTATTGATTTATATATGTATTGATAGCTTTATTGGATAATTTTCTTTTCTTATTCTGTTTCCATGGGCCTTGCCGTTATGTTCCTCATCTTGGCCAATAGGGATTTGAACTGACTTGAACTCTGACATACTGAGCTGTTCGTAATGTTTCCGGCAGCATTTCAGGCGTTCGTCGGAATTAACTTACACATTCCCTCCAGTGCGTTGAACCAAGTGGGAATTATCTGTGCTTGCATGTGAAGCACTAAGCCTTCCTGTATTTTCCATTTCTGTTTTGGATTAAACACACACACACACACACACACACACACACACACACACACACACACACACACACACACACACACACACATATATATATATATATGGCATACATCCCCGGTACTTAAAGAGTTTACCTCTGAACTTGCACCTGCGCTTGCTCGTCTGTTCCGTTTCAGTTTAAAAGGCATAAGTTTCCCTTCTTGGTAGCATTCTATGGTATATCACATCTCAAAGAAGGATGACGGTTCTAAGCCCTCTAACTATCGCCCTGTTTGACGTCTACCGTTTCCAAAGTCTTTGGAATCCTCCTTATCTGTAGTATTCTCAAACATCTCGAATCTCACAATCTTCTCTCTGATCACCAGTATGGCGAGATCCGCTGATATTCTTTTCTCTCTTGCTGATATATCCAAAGCTTTTGACAGAGGTTTGGCACTGGGGTCTCATCTCTAAGCTCCCCTCCTTTGGCATCCCTCCATCTCTTTGCTCCCCCGTATTTGGCATTCTCTCGATCTATTTCTTTGATTGTCGATAGATCAGCCTCTACCCCCTTCCTCCGTTAACAACTGTGTCCCTTAAGGTTCTGTCCTGTCCCCTACACCTTTTCTCCTTTTTTTTTTATCAGCGATTTCCTTTCTTCCACAAATAAGCAAATGCACGCATACGCTGACGACTCAACACTGCATTCCTCCACATTCTTCAGATCTGAGGTTTAGGAATGTGGCAGGTACTCTCGGGTTTAGGAATGTATTTAGGATTCTGGGGTTTTGGAATGTCATAGGCATTCTGACGTTTAAAAATGCGATGGAGATTCTGAGGTTTTAGGAATGTGTTAGGGATTCTAGGGTTTTGGAATGTTGGGGAGTCTGAGGTTAGAATTGTTTTAGGGTTTAGAGATTTATTCCGGATTTAGATTTCATCAATGTATTAGTACTGTTGGGGAGTTTGAGAATGCACCAAAGAGAACCATATCATATATGGTTTCAAAATATATATAAAAATCTCTAGCCTAGAGGTAGCCTTGAAATATGATGCGGTTTTTAGAGGGCCTCTGAAACTATACGAGGTTTCTGTGATGTTTATGAGCTTTTCTGTGACCCTGAGAAAGTATAGAAACCAGACGTATCATGAAGAATATTTGAGAATGTGACATTTCAAGATTACAAATTTGACTTGCTTTAATTTTTTTAAGTTGGAGATTTAACTTGATCTTTAGTAATAGTTGGAAGTCTGACTTGTCTTCTTTAATACCAAGGAGCATTTAAGAGTGGCATGTCATGTAGAATATCAAGGGATTTTGTGGGATGGTGCAATGTCTCCATCTGGTAGCTACAACAAGCATGTCTCCTGCAGTCTACAGAAATTATCTGTCCCCTCTTTGGAAAGGTCGTGGTCATCAGACCTGAATTCTGGAAAGCTTGGGAAATTATTGATTGTTCGAGAAAGGCAGGTTTTATGACTTGGCTTCTGCAAGCTGTTAGGGATGTGAGATGACTTGGGGAGAGTATACGAATGTGTGTTCACCTGTAGAAGGTGACTTTGGGAAAATGAACGAACATCTGTTGCCCGTTGGAAATTAAGGAATATGTGGTGGTCTTTAGAAAGTGTAGGGAATGTGTTTTGCCTATAGAAAGTGACTTTTTTTTATCATGTAGAGAAAATCACATGCCTTCTAGATGATTTTGAGAATTAAAGAGAGCTCAGAAACATTTTCTGTATTGAAAATAGTTTCGGAATGTATTTTTTTTGTAATGAAAAAGGTTCACGAATGTGCTTTTGCACCAAAGAGTTCAGGAATATGTTTTATGTATTACAGATTTCAGAAATAGGTTTTTGAATATCAAAGAATTCAAAAATATTCTGTATTAGAGAGCTCAGAATCTGTTTTTCTGTATTACAGAAAGTTCAGATTTGTTGTAGTAATATTAAGCCATGTATTTTGAATCAGATTAATTTTGTTTTGTGGTGTGCGAGGTGAGAGTGGTTTAGTGAAGAGAGAAGAGGTGGTGAAAGCCTTGCGGAAGATAAAATCCGGCAAGGCGGCGGGATTGGATAGTATTGCAGTTGAATTTATTAAGAAAGGAACCATTTCAGAAAATAACAGTCACTGTAATATAGCTACGTCTTACCGTTGGCACGGATCTGTGAAGTACTGAAATGACCATCGGCTACCGCGTCCTGTTTCCGTTCTTGTAAACATGCGGGTACCCATAGCCCTGGCTGGGGTGCCGAAGGAAACACGTGACCCTTTTCCCGTCGGGGGGTTATTTGTTGAGTCATGCGTCCCAGGCTGGATGTGACGTCAGAGAGAGAGGGGTCGAAACCGCTTGTTCTTGATGGCGAAGGGAACGCATATGGTGGCTTGTGGATTCGTTGGGGATCAGCTGGAAGTGGAAGGTTCTCAGCATCGCCAGGCTTCAGGCCTTAGTGTATATGCCATCGGGTATATGATAGTTATGAGTAACTAGAAATTGAGATATTTAAACATTGTGTAAATAACTGGCATATGAGGATTGAGTAAGATATGCATAACGTACGCTTTCCTTAATGTTGATTTATTTGAAGATGTGACTTTAATTATTTTATAATTTTTGTGGTGTAAATGACACTTGTGGTTGATTGCGTGGGAGGGCTTGATAACAGGAGACCTGATGGCCTATGACCAGGTCATCTGCTGGAGGACAGTACGTGGGAGGGCCAGATAACAGAAGACCTGATGGTCTGTTACGAGGTCACCTGCCGGAGGACAGTACATGGGAGGGCCAGATAACAGAAGACCTGATGGTCTGTTAAGAGGTCATTTGCTGGAGGACAGTACATGGGAGGGCCAGATAACAGAAGACCTGATGGTCTGTTAAGAGGTCATTTGCTGGAGGACAGTATATGGGAGGGCCAGATAACAGAAGACCTGATGGTCTGTTACGAGGTCAATAATAGCATCCCAAACTCCTGATCTATACAGGTGGAGACAGGACAGTAAAGCAGAGGTTTCTGTGTCGATGATGTCATCATGTGCATGATTCACAGAAGGAGTAAGTGGGCTTTGCTGGGGCTTAAGTTTCAGCTAAGCTTGGTGACGCCATTGGCAGTGTTGCACATCTTTTCCCCAGACTTCTGCCCAGTAGTGAAAGCGGACGACGGGCTCAGTGATGGCAACACAGCGCAACGGACAGATCTGGATTGAAGGCGATAGTCACGGTACGACTTTTTGGACACGGTTGTACGAGGCTCTGAGCACGACTCTTGGGTCGTGTTGTCGTGCTCAAGGGGGCCCCGTACCGTCTTGCCCAAAGGCCGTACCGTCGTGCTAAGGACTCGTATCTTTGTGCACTTCACCTAAGGAAAAAAGAGTGTTTCGCAAGTCGATTTCCTCTGGAAAAGGGTGACGAAGATTCGCCCCCTGATATAAGCCATGAATGGAATTGCATTGCACCGAACAGCGATCAGTAGCGGGGCATTGCCCAGAGCCTAATCCTGTCGCATCGGTCGAATTAAGTTAATTAGCGCATCGGGTCGGTCGATGGATGAGCCTTATTGCTCATTTGCTCATGTCGCTGGTGTCAAAGTGGCCCTTTTTGTATCGGGTAGTGTGTGTGTGTGTGTGTGTGTGTGTGTGCAGTGCGGTCACTTGCTGAGGCAGAGTTGTTCTTCTATTTGCCGGAGAGCTGGTTTTGGTCCTGCAGGATTTTCTTAATGCAAAAGGCTTGAAAATCACCAGACAGATGTTGGCTTATTAGGATAGTATTATTTTTAATGCCGATTTGATATACTCCATTAAAGGTAAGATTCGATTTGATATATATTCACATATATATATACATTGTACTAAATTGCTCTTTCTCGATTAGTAAGCGTCAGGAATAGTGGTACAATGGCCTCGCTTGCGCACATCTCACTCTCCAACTGTCATGGGTAATGCGCCAGAACCAAAACATATATACTCGTTTTAATGTATCTTAAATCTAATGGGTTTTAGTAAGATAATGCCAGGCCAGAGCTATTCATGATTATCTTAAAAGACTCCAGCCATCGTGGCCAGCAGACGCTTTTTGCCGTAATTTAATCATACGACGGAAAGGTAAATTTTTATCATTTTTCTTTTTTTATTCTTGGGACGACGTGAAGAGTATTGCCATAACCAGTTCCCCGCTTTTATGTCAGGTAATGGATGCTTGGCCGTCCTGTATTGGAGTGCCATGAAGTGTTGGAAGGAAGGGGTGCGCCTGGCATCGACTAATGCATTGTTGGTCGTTGTTTCAGGCGCGCCATGTTGCATTCGTTCGTGATTGATAATAATGATACTCAGTTGTTGTTATTATTATTATTATTATTATTATTATTATTATTATTATTATTATTATCATCATTATTATTATTTCAATAAACGAGTGAGAGTAAGAAAGGGAGGTGAGGTTGGTACGGTGTGTTCTGTGAAGACTGCGTTGCAGGGTCTCCGCTTCAGTAATTGAGCCCATGTTTATTCCAAGGCCCCGTCTCTTGTGACTCATGGCCCACCAGCCTGTTGCTGCTCGGGGTCTGGTGAGCCCGTTGTGTGTATGAATAGAAGAGCAACACAATCTGGGTGTGTGTGTGTGTGCGGAGGTTATATAGCGGGAGGGAGGAAGAGAGAGAGAGAAAGGGCATGAGAGAGCAGGCGTCGTTGCATTTTGGGCCCCGTCGAGTATCAGGGCTTCCCAGATTAGTGAGGCTGTCTGATGCAGTGGTTGGTGAAGGGAGAGGAGAGGATAGAATAAGATTAAGACGTACATAGAGGGATAGAATGTTGTGGGACCCACCGTACGCCCCGTATTTGCCTTCGACCCCCCCACGTCTGGTATGTGCCCCAATACCCGCAGACTCTCAGACGGCATTCTGTGCTGTTCCTAGACTAACTCTCTTCAGTTGGGAGTGAGGATTAGAGTCGTTGGTCGGTGTTTGAGGAGAGCGATGTCGAAAATTTGGACAGAACCGTCACTGACCACTCGCTGTTCAAAGGACGGCGGTGTAGAAAGGTCAAGACATCCCCGTCACGGGCCTCTGTACAGTGACGGCAGTGATGAAATCCGGGACAGTTCCGTCACTGCCGTCACTCACAGACCAGAGCTAACTTGCCCAGAGAGTCTGGGGTGTATGTATGTGTGAGTCAGGGCGTCAGCTGTGTATATATATACTTGCCGCTTTATTGACCCTAACTCGAGGCTTGTTGGTGATGTTGGAGTTGCTGCACCACCACCACCACCACCACTCACCACCACCACCACTTTTCCTTCCTGAAATTTAGACTCGTTACTCTTCCTAACGAGATGAATGCCTGTCTCATTACGTAATTCATGTCTGTTAAGTGTTAAAGCGTCGTTTGGTAGAGGGAATGCGAATATCTCTCGATTGTTTTGACCTGAAGTGCAACGTGTTCTTGGGTTAGGAGAGTGGGATGCGTACCGTAGCCGGGGGAACGGTCCAGTGTACCTCTATAGCCGGTGCAGTAGATGTACCGTCGCCTGGAAATGGACCAGTGCACACTCAGTGCCAAGCCCACGCAAATGATAATCATTAGGCCTTTGGAACGCCTCGTATACACAAAGGCTCCTTTAACCCTCTGGCATCTTTGACTGTTATACGCCGCTATACTCGGACATGACACTGTAGCTATAGATATTATAACATAAAATGATCCAAAATGGCCCCTTTAGATGGCTCTGTTATGAACGAGTATCCTTTTGCAATGGCCACGCTTGGAGTAAACCCTGGGAGGACGGTAGGGACGTATTACACCATTATGAACCACTGTGGGGAGGACAGTCGGGTCATATTACGCCGTAGTGGACCAGTAGGGCGACACCAGGCCATATTACACCGAGGGTTCGCCGGTCGCCTAACCCTCACAGTATCGTGTGTTTCCCACTCATTCGTCCCTCATAGATATCCGACCTCCTTGTGCATCCATCCTCATTCCACACTTTCGTGGAACCTCATATTCGCTCTCCTCATCCTCACTTTCACCCTGTTCACCCGCATGGTCCTCATCTTCACTCGTTCTTCAACGTCACTCGCTTGAGACTCGCTTTTCCCGTCTCCTCTCTGACGGTTACATCCTTCTCCCTCTTCTGTCTCCTCCGTCCCTCAGCTTATGACGGTTTCCTGTCCATCTCCCCGTCTAGTAGCCATGCCCGTCACGGCTGCGCTGTCCTGTGAGTGTGTGTGTGTGTGTGTGTGTGTCTTCCACTTCGTCTGGCGTTCCTGTGATCATCTCCTTATCGCAAACCTTCCTCCCCATCTCTCTCAGCTCATTTCGTACCCCACTTATCTCTCTCTCCCTCTCTATCTCTCTCTCTCTATCTCTCTCTCTCTCTCTCATGGGCGGGAGCAGGAGGTCGTGCTCTCCCACTCAGTTCAGGAATGTGGAAAATCCAAACGGCATGGCAGACACACACACACACGCACACAAACACGCGCCCTCTGGAGGCCCCTGGCTCCCCTCTCGTTAAGTGTAAATAAGTTGAGTGGTCCTTAACGTGTTGACTCAGAGATGTTCTCGCAGTGCCGTCATGATGAAGACTGCAGCGGTTAAGGAGCTCCTGCTGTAGTTTTTCTCCAGTTGTGTTAACCTCGCGAGGACGATGGCTCAAGACGGGAGGGCCCCAAGCACGAGACTCGCCAGTGGTGGAGCGAAATGGCAACGTAGAGTTCAGTTAAGAAGGTCGTTGGTGTAATTATACGGAGGGGGGAAAGCGTTACTGTGATAGTATGGGTGAAGGACGCTTCGTGTAGGGAAGGCGGAGGCAGCCATAAAGCGTGGAGTGGATGCAGTAGCTTAGAGCACGCAGTGGGTACACTACATCTATATAGGAGGGTGACAGATGCCCAAATAGTTCCAGGGACCTTAAGAGTCAATATTCCCTCTGATGAAAGGGAACGACAGTTTTTCTGGGATTGAGTAGTCGGGGCCTGGGCATGCAGGAGGGTGAAAGGCGTGCACGGGATAGAGTGAATTATAACGATGCGGTATGCTAGGGGCGCCGTGCTGTCAGTGGACAGAAGCAGGGTATGTGAATCGTCCGAGATAAACCATGGAAAGGTCTGTGGGGCCTGGTTGTGGATAGGGAGCTGTGGTTTCAGCGCATTACACATGACAGCTAGAGACTGAGTGTGAGCGGATGCGGCCTTTCTTCGTCAGTTCCTGGCGCTAGCCTACCAACGCACAAAACAGCAGATAAGTACGAAAGAAAATAGAGGTATTAGCAGAACCAGCATACTATTAAAACACAAGATGTACTTTTACAGAGTGGTATAGTTCATGATGTACTGTGGGCTTTGGGGAATGACTTTCCCCACACACCACAGGTCTTGGTAGTGCAGTCATTAGTTCTCCCCCCCCTCCCCACACACACACACACAGCTCATGTCAGTCTCCTTATGACCTCGCAAGCTAACAAATAACCAGCACTGTACAGTATATATGTAAACGTTCCTCGTATCATCGAGCCGGAGAGAGCCACATCCTCTTTTTACCCATGTGGACGCGAATGGTCTGTAACTAGACTTATGTTGTCAGTGTAGCACAGATTTATCAGTGAAGATTGGAACTAAAGAGTCATTATCCATGTGAATCATATGTAATTCATTCATTCATTCTCTCACAGTGTTAGGTATAAAGTTTGACTACTTTAACATTACTTTTTGGGGCAGAATTCTGTCCGTGATTTGTTGATTATTTAGTAGGCCTGTGATTGAATCGCTTCTGTAATATGTGGCAGATATTGCTGTATTAGCGTCAGATGAAAGTGAAAAAATAGCTTCTATCTTTCATTTTGCATAAAGTTACAGTACATATATGCAAGGTTAAGAGAGAGGGCGGCACGAGTATACAAGACTCCTTTCACGTCACACACAAGTATTAATCACACACACACACACCTTACCCCTGGATCCCCTTTCTAATGGGACTCCTGCAGCGCTCGAGAAGCTAACCACATCCACCTGGTGGGTCCAAAAAGTCAAGTAGTGTAGTGATGTCATGTGTCCGTCACTGCGGGCTGAGTGTTGAACAAATTGGGTAATAAATTCAATGTGAAAGTTGGTATGAAGGGGTCCTGTGATAAATCGATGTTTTGAATGGCGAGGAGAAAGTCTAACTCTTGCATGTCATGGGAATGAAGTTTCAGGTGGGGGTTATGTCTGTAAGAGTTGGGTTTAAGATAGGGTTGGTGGGTGGGGCGGGGGGACCGGTTGTTTAGTGTTTGTTGAGTCACTACAGTGGTATTTTCTTTTCATATTTGTATTTGGTAGGGAAAGGGGATTAGCGATTACGTTGCTGAGGTCTGATGTAGTGTTGAGCTTCTTATTTCTGCTTAAGGGGTTTGTGATTTCATAGAAAATGATTCTAGTGAGAGTGGTCAAGTGCAACTGCGAAAAATTGGGTCCCGAGCTTGTCGAGTTGAGATTCTGTGAGACTAGTCTTGTTCCTTTATATAGGTGTTGAATAATTTTTGTTGCTAAGCAACGAGTGATTGTTCTAGGTCCAGTGCTTCATGTGGTTTGTGGTTTTGTTGTATTTGCTGTTGACATTGAAGATGATCAGGCAAGGTGAGGCGTAGTTTAGGGTGGAGAAGAAAAATTGCTTGTAGGGGATACTGAGGGGTATATTGGGAGACGCTGTCGAATGTTTTCTTTATTTTTGATACCTCCAGTACTGTACGGGAGAGTTGTTGTGGCTGGTTGAAGCCATCCAGGATGTGTTTTGCGAGGATGATGTGTGTAGAGTGTTAGTGGAGGGACTGGATTCAGAGCCATTTTGTTTGGATGGCATTAGGGTGTTTTATTAGACTCTGTGTTGGATCAAGATGTCTGAATTTTGGTGACAGTAGTGATGTGGGGTGGTAGGAGGCGGGTTGGAGGGTTTCAGAATGGGTGCTCTGCTGGTAAGTTTCTGGATGTTTAGGATTTTGTTGTAGATCTACATTTGTATTTGGGCCGAAGTGTTTTAAGTGGAAATTTGATAAGTTGTTAGGGCCTTTCGCTAGGAGAGTTCTTTAGGTTTTTATTTTAGCTATGAGTGTCAGTAAAACTGAAGGGTTGAGCAGTTTTTATATACGGTGGATTTCTTGTTTGTTTTTCGTTTTTGTGCTGTAGAGGGCTGTGGTTAAAGTGTGACTGGTGTTTGAGAAGTGTTCCTTGAGTGTTTTAATGCCTTCAGTAGTCTTTCATGGGTATATGTTTATGTGGGAGAAGGGATGATGATGCGGAGTTGGAAGTGCTTCATGAGTGGTTGCTGGGGTGGTGAGGGCGAAGGGGATTGTCTTTGTTGTTAGCCAGTGATTCATTTTGTCATGGAAGGAGCTGCAGTTTGCTGTTTTCATTTTCTGCTGATTCGACTGATGATGATTTTGCTTAGAGTTAGGAGAAGTTTAGGTTGTATTATTCTGCATACGTCCATGGGGTATCTGCTTCTTGCTGGTTTGACTCGTGATGCTAGAGTGTGAGAGGTGGCTCGATCAAGGGAAATGAAGCTTCGGAACTTGGATTCTGTGATAGGTAAACATCGCTGTGTCCTCTTGCAATATATAAACACAAGGAGAGAGAGAGAGAGAGAGATAGAGAGAGAGAGAGAGAGGAACAAATATCAGCAAAGGAGAAAAGGAAACTTTAACTGGGTAGGCAGAATGGAACACGAGATACGCAAAGAAACATGAGATAAACCCCACTAGCTCTGTGAGGGGAAGAAGACCCCGCGGGCAGAGTTACTGAATGACGTGACCCTCTTGAAATGTTCGTGAGGGAGAGTGGCATCTCCAGGGGGCTGGCTTGGTTGGCCGCCTCCTTGGCTTCCTCCCTCCCTCTCTCTCTCCCTCCCTCCCTTCCAGCCTCCTGCCACACGAGGCGCTCGCCTGTGGGACCACTTCTCCTCCTTACTGTCTGGCCCTGTGTCTTGTGAGGTGGTCGTTGCTCTTCATTACCTCACTGTTCCGTGGCAGATGTATGAATTTGTGTCGTGTCCCCGAGTGAAGTAGGTTGTATAGAAAGGCGTCTCGTGGTGCTGAAGGCCACCGGAACACCAGGTGGAAGACGTCTAGGTCCCTGGGTACCTTCTCTTTCACAGCTCTGCTTTTCGGAGCTGTCTGTTTCCAGCAGTATCTTACACAGGAAAACATAGAAACTTTATTATCCTGACTCCATTTGTACAGAAAGTTTCTATAAATATCCTCCAGCATATAATCTCGTCAGAGACCATCAGGACGTCTATTATCTGGCCCTCCCATGTACTGACCTTCAGCAGAGAACCCGATCATAGACCATCAGGTCTTCTGACATCTGGCCCTCCCATGTACTGTCCTCCAGCAAATAATCTCGTCATAGACCATCAGGTCTTCTGTCATCTGGCCCTCCCATGTACTGTCCTCCAGCATATAATCTCGTCATAGACCATCAGGTCTTCTGTCATCTGGCCCTCCCATGTACTGTCTTCTAGCAGATAACCTCGTCATAGACCATCAGACCTTCTGTTATCTGGCCCTCCCATGTACTGTCCTCCAGCAGATAACCTCGTCATAGACCATCAGGTCTCCTGCTACATAGCCCTCCCATGTACTCCTGTTGTTAGAAGCATCAAAAATCCGTCTCGTAGTTACGCAAAAATAAACAGATAAATATAAGGGAAGAATGGGAAAGAGTGGAGTCACAGAGATATGGACACGACCCATGAATAGTAGACTGGATGTCCCGGTCGATAAGTTTTATCAAAGGCTTAATTGAGGTCTTGGGGGAGCGAGAGAGAGAGAGTAGGGAGGCGCCGTCTGGTGCCTGCAGTCAATGGGAATGGATGGGCGCTGGTCAGGAGTCCGGCGATGAAAGTCACGGGGGTGGTTTAGCTTCACCACTCTGCTCGCCTCCCAACGTGGTTTGGCGTGGACGAGGCGCTACGGATGGGGACGGGGCTAGAAGCAATAGCCGGCCCTGGGGGAGGTTAGGAGGTGGTAGTGATGATTGGTGGCCGGCATAGTAAAGCCGGGGCTTCAGAGGTAAGCCTGGGGATAGAGAGAGGCTTGGAGCAGAGGTAGGGGGGGGGGGGGAAATAGGATGGCTAGGAGCTGAGGCTCGGTTGGTTTGGGTAGGAACTGGTGTTCAAGAGAGAGACCAAGACTCGAAATTACGGCTAGGATCTTGAGGAAGGACGCTAGTTAGACCCAGAGGCTAAAGAGGGCCTCTGGGAGCTGTAGGTGGGGAGGGAGGGGGACCAGTTGAGGGCTGAAACTAAGAGGCTGACCCGAGGGGGTTGGGGGTAACTTAACTCCTCTTCTCTCTGATGAAAATGGACAGCTGAGTCGCAGATGTGGTCTCCCCGTCGATAGCGAGTGCAGCTAGCCTTCGTTGCGTTCTTGGAGAGCCCCCCTGGCGTGCGTCGGGCCTCCCTCGTCGCTGGGCCACTATCCGTGCTGTGTATGGGTCACGGAACGGGGTAGATTCTTTTAGGCCAGTCCGTGTTACGTGCTGGGAGAAGTCAGATTTTCGTAGGGTGTCGAATGAGGAGGGCGCAGACGGAAAGGGGTCCTCGGCCGAGCGAAGGATTTTGCGACGCTCCTTCGGGGAGGGGAGTAGAGGAGGGAGGCGGGGGGACGGACTGCCGGTTATATAGGCGTATCCTCAGTGCCTCTCTCTCCCCCATCTCTCTCTCTCTCTCTCTCTCTCTCTCTCTCTCTCTCTCTTTTTAAGCAGTGATTCTCTGCTCATTAGGTAGCACGTCCTTAAACACCATGTGGTTACGACCCTTGGACGCG